>JAABOM020053191.1:0-15543 GCA_011800125.2 Solanum clarkiae | reverse complement strand
CTTGCGCCTCATTTCATTGTCGCACCTGACTGGGTATACCAACCACCACTTCTAATTCCTTCCCTTTACCTTTGTTCTTCCTGATTTCTGGAATACTTGCTATATAAAACAATTTAGGGGTTAGATACAATCCACCTATTACACTTAGCTCTATGGTGTGATCTAAAGAACAAAAAGAAAGTAACAACTCCAAAATGCCACGTAGCCTCCTTCTTATAAATGTGGTGCACAACACATCGATAAATAAGACTCCACATAGACACGACTTTGTAGACTCCCTAGGATGACCCGCTCTGATACCACTTCTGTCATGCCAAAAGTCCTTTTAGGGCAGAATGACACCCGTTGCCAATAAGGCTCAGGAGAACCAACCTGTATCCATGTGATTTGTATACATATTATAAGGGATTTCTATATTTGACATGCCTATAAGAAAATAAACAATAATAACAAGCCAAAAGAAATGCATATGGCTAGGCCTTTGGGGCCACAATGTCTAGAGTACGAGACATGACCACACTTTAATTCACATAGGCTACAAAGCCTCTAGATAAGGAAAAGTATCTAACAAGGGTTGGGACAGGCCCTGCCTCGACTAACTATACAATACAAAAAAGATATATGCTCTAGACACACAAAGCTCCGAAGCAACTTGGAGCTTGGTAACAACAACTGGATATCCCAAACTCCTACTAGGGAGATCTACTAGCACTTGTACCTGCAACATGAAATGCAAGTCTCCCGTAAGGGACGTCAGTACAAGATAATGTACTGAATATGTAAGGCAGGAAATGTTATATATGAAGTAACAACTCAAATGAAACTACGCACTGGTTTAGAATAAGAGACCACCCTTAGTTATACTATGAGATCATGTATTTTATATTCTTTTTATTACTTTACCTTAACTGTATAATCTGTGCACATCATATAATACAAATGACTAGCTGATCAGTGATAAATCTTTATCGGGATCGGCCTTGGCTAAGCTTTTCATTTAACCCCTTGGGTTACCCCCTGTGGTAGGATCGACCCTGGCTAGGTGATTCTTCCACCACTCGGGTTTCCACCTATCAACAAACAATATACTTTGCTTTATCTTTCAATTAACTTTGAGATGATTTTTTTAGTGGTCATAATATTGGATCTATAGGATTGTATATGTAGTATTGAAAAGAGTACGTTACACAAATAATAAAATGCGTATGACACGAAACAACTCGTGAACTTTATTTAGCAACAAGAACCTATGTAACTTAGTATCCACGTATATATGCAGATTTGAAGGTGACTATGTATGGGAGCATATGAACATGTGAAAGAGTGGAGACACTGTTAATAGTTATAGAGGAGTTGGTAAGTGCTTTTATGTGCCAAGGAAGAATCTAGATTTCATGCAAAGTAATACAAAATCGAGTAGCCTTATATACCTCGCTGTACGACCTCGCTATTATCTCAAGATAACCTTAACTTCCTCCAAATATTCATGTACAATATGATAGGTGATAAAACTTGCAGTAGTGCCAATAGATACATCTTGGTATCCCAATCTCATTAAGAAATAACACACAGGCAGCAAGCGTATAATTGTAAACCCGAGCATATTCTTTCAACCTTTTTGCCTCTAATCATATTTTCTAATACACATGATCATATAAATTTCATGGTAATCCTATCTTAGTGCCACAACAGTCTCACAACATCCCACAAAGCACAACACATAACAATTCTACAAAACATATAAATAGGCGGCATAACGTTACATCCCTTCGCTACATCTCGATGTCGATAATACCAAACATGTTTCAACTTTACCCAAACGATCCTAAACACATATATAGATACAAACAACCTTAAAATAGTCTCTGAATAGTACCATAGAAGCCATGAAGGATGTGAGGCAATAGCCTTCTATCCATCAGCCCACAAGTTCGTACTAAGAATACAATTGTGATATCCTATAAGAACTCACTTTTGCGGACGGTAAAAGTGGTGCAGCATCTTAGTTACATCACTAACAAACTATACCTTGTTATAAACATGAGTCTTACTTCATAATTCATCGAACCAAGAAGAGAAACTCCCCTTGAATAATTAGAAAAGTTCACAAAAATCCTTAGGACACATGTTGTCCAAATTTCCTACACAAGCATAACTAGCATATATTTCTTGTTTGTCATGGGATAAGTATAAAAGTATACATGGGTATTTCCACTTACCTTAGACTTCAAGATTAAGGTTTGCTTCAAGAACCCTAGAGGGTTGTATTGGATGCCTTGTGAATTCAAGTAAAGAGAAAAAGAAGTCTTTAGGAAGCTGAAAATTTGTTCCAAAGTGAAATGACTTAAGGGGCTATTTTTGAGCCCTTTTAAAGGCTCTCTTTGGCCGACTTTCTATTGAGTTTTTGACCAAACATTACAATGTATTAATAAGCTGGTGAAGCAGCATCTTGGTCCTCACACTTGGGCCTAAATGGGTCTCAATGTTGATGGGCCTTGGCTGCCCATTTCCTAATTCCTCTTCACTTAGTCTGGGCCCAATTAGCCAAGTGGGTTGTGATGTACTTGGGCCCTTTTATTATTCATATTGGGATATAAGTATTGTACATTTACAAAGCTAACACACGGGCTAAAGTTACATTCTTAGCATGGACTTTATTCATTATCAGACTTGGACAAATTTGACTTTGGGCCTCGTCTCCGTTTAGCTAGCAAATTTAAGCTAAGCAAGTAGGTGACTCACCAGTTAGCTTCCTAAGTCCTACAAGTACCTCACTTCTTACCTCATTTAAGGTCATGATCTTCTCAATTTGACTTAAAACTTGTTTACACTCGACCCTCTTCAGCGTTAGACATACATATCGCCCTCTAATGTGAGATTCAAAAACTTTTAAAAGTGGGCGCTAATTTGACCAAACCACGTGATGTTTCATTTGTATAGTACTAGTATTGTAGGATGTGGGGTGTTACATCCTCCACCCCTTAGGAATATTCATCCTCGAATGTTAGCACAATTGGATAACTTAACCAAGTTTAAACCTTTACTTACACAAACGTTTGACAACACACTAAGTATTCAATCACACATACCTATTAAGGTCCCAATTCTGCATGTTGGACTTCCCCTTTAGCTTCAAATAAGTAAGGGTATTTTGATTTCATCACATCCTTGGCATCCCATGTTATTTTTTCTGCTTGCTGGTTTCTCCAAAGTACTTTTTTATGCTATTTCTTTATTTCTTAGCTTCTTAACTTGACGATCTAGAATAGCAATAGGTACCTCTTCATAGGTGAGATCTTCTGTAATTTGCACATCCTCAATAGGAGTGATACGAGATGGGTCACCTATGCATTTTTGAAGCATTGAGACATGAAAAACTGGATGAACCATTAAAAGCTCTTGGGGTAGCTCTAGTTCATATGCAACCTGCCTGAACCTCTTAGTAATTTTATATGGCCCTATGTAACGTGGGCTCAGTTTTCCTTTCTTACCAAAATCTCATAACCCCTTTCATTGGATACACCTTTAAAAATAACCAATTCCCTACTGAGAATTCTAGTCGTCTCCTTCTAGCATACGCATATGATTTGTGACGACATTGGGCTATTTCTATCCGCTGTTGTATTACCTTAACTTTTTCCATGGCTTGTTGGTACTAGTTATGGACCAAGTAAGATGGTTTCACACACTTTAAACCATCCAATCAGCGACCTACATTTCCTTCCATACAAAGCTTCAAAAGGTGCCATCTTGATACTCATGTGGTAACTATTATAGAAAAATTCAATAAGTAGCAAATAGTCCACCCAAATACCTTTAAAATCTAATGTACAAGCTCACAACATATCTTAAAGTGTCTGAATGGTTTGTTCTGCTTGATCGTCTGTTTGAGGGTGGAATGCTATACTCAAATTCACATGTGTCCCTAAACTTTTTTTGATGGACTTTCAAAACTTTGCGATGAATTGAGCTCCTCGGACAGATATACTGGAGATTGGGACTCTATGTAGCCTGACTATCTCTTTGAGGTATAGCTTGACATACTCTTAGAGAAGAGGACTGTAAAGAAGGGGTCGAATCTATTAGAGAAGAGATAGCTGAACAAAATTCTGCACCAGCAGCCATTTCTAGACCAGTCTGGGATATGGCAATCCCATGCACTACCAACGTGACTGGCTATTTTCAGAAACCAAAGCTCGATGGTCGTTAGGAGATCAACCAGAGCATGGATCAACTGTTGCACTCCACCGGGTAGTTTACTAGGTTGCCACAGAGGGCTCTCAAGTTCATCTATAGAACTTCTTGGAAATTGCTGATTCTTTCATCCCTACAAGGATGAATAGAGACTATATGAGGATGGCTTTGTTTCTCTTTTCACTACTAGGGGAAGCAACAAGGTGGCTACAAATTGATCCACCGAACTCAATCACTATATGGGATGTGCTGGCCATAAAGTTCCTAATAAGATTCTTTTCATCTAGGAAGACAGCCAAGCTCAAGAGTGAGATATTTTTAGACAAAAGCCTGGAAAAAATCTATACCAAGCGTGGGATAGGTTTAAAACTCTCCTTATTAACTGTCCCCATCATTACCAGGCTAATAAGGTGTTGGTCCATATCTTTATTGAGGGTTCGGAACCCAAAACCAAGGTTTTTCTTGATTCTGTTGTAGGTGGATAGGCTCTTGAGAAGACATATGATAAGTTGTATGCCCTCTTGAATCGCATTGCATGAGGAAATCAAGAGCGGAATGGAAAATCTAGCAGACTAGTAGTTAAGAAGTAGGCAAACATGTTGGAGGTAGATGTAATGACTGCATTGCAAGAACAAGTGTCAAAAATGCATAGCATGCTGACAACTCACTTTAACAACTTGTTATTGGGGCAACAACCAGCTCCAGTGAATATCGTCCAATGGCAGCAAAATAGTTGGTGCGATGTGTGTGGAGAAGGAGATCACACTACAGAATTTTGTGGATAAAATCTAGAGGCTGTGAACTTTGTGGGAAATGCCAACAGAGGTAGGCATCAAGGTTTTAGGAATGCTTATAACCCAAATTGGAGAAGCCACCCAAGCTTCTCTTGGGGTGGAAATCAACAGAGTCAAGGAGCTTCTCATCATAGACCACAAGGTGGAAATTTATTCTATAATCAGCAGATGCAGCAGCCTACAAAGCAAGCTAATTTAGGAAGAATGAGTGATAGTGAGATGTTGCGGCAAATCCTAATAAATCAGCAGAGGCAGGATGATAAAATCTATCAGAATAAGAAAAGCCTCCAAAATCTAGAGATTCAGTTGGGGAAATTGGCAAGCACGATGAATTTTAGCCCTCACGATTCCTTGCAAGGGAACACAAACCCCAACCAAAGCAAGTGATTATTAGCATCAGAAATGGGAGACCATTGGCAGAATTGGTCCCAAAGCAGAGGGATGGGATAGACACAAGCACTAATGAGGAGATTAAGGATGGCAATCCCATCTCGCCCTCATGATGAAGGAGCTATAAAACCAAAGCCTCATCCTCCCTTTCCTCAAAGGTTGAAAAAAAAGAGGACGAACGCTTCCAGAAGTTTATTAGGCTCCTGAAACAGGTACAAATTAACTTACCTATTATCGATGTTTGGCAGGGGATCCCAAAGTATGCTAAGTACATTAAGGACATTGGAGCCAACAAGAATAGGTTGGCTGAGTTTGAAATTGTGGCATTCACTAAAGAGTATAGCTCCACGATCCTAAAAAAAATCTAAGTTGCCAACAAAACTAAAGGATCCTGGAAGTTTCACTGTTCAAGTGGATATTGGGAATTGTTTGAACGCCAAGGGGTGTGTAATCCGGGTGTGAGTATCAATCTCTTGCCTTGTTCTATGTTCATGAAGCTGGGTCTTGGAAATCCTATGCACACTATCTTGTTACAACTGGAAAATCGTTCAGTGGCAAGGCCGGATGGCATTATAGAGGATGTCCTAGTGCAAGTGAGGTCCCTCATCCATAGACTTTGAACATGATCCAGAGGTTCCATTCATTTTGGTGCGCACATTCCTAGCAATAGGAGGGGTATTGATAGATGTTGCGGCAAGGAGGCTAACCATGAACGCCTATCATAAGGTAGAAGTGTTCGACGTCTACAAAACGTTAAAGTTACCTGCTATATATGAGGACTTGGCAACCATCAGAGTGTTAGATACAGTGGCTACAGTTAGCTAGGTTGAGATTGAGGATCCTCTAGCGAAGGTTTTGTTAAATCAAAGGTTAGTGGATGACCTTGAAGCAAGAGGACTTGAGAGTGTATTGAATAATCATAATGTCAGCATGCTAAAGAAAATGGTTGAGCCCTTAAATAGGGTATTGGGACCTTCACCCGAGCTTTCTCTCAAAGAAGCTCCTCATCTGGAGTTAAAGCCATTGCCGTCACATCTCAGGTATATTTTTCTTGGTGAAAATAACACTTTACCAGTAATCTTATCTGCTTTACTATCTGCAGCCTAGCTGGAAGATGTTGTTGCTATTCTAAAATGGATGAAACTAGCTATGTGTTGATAAATGTCAGATATTCATAGCATTAGCCCAGCCTTGTGCATGGATAAAATCTTTATGGAGGAGGGCCAGAAACTGGTAGCCCAGCTACAATAAAGGTTGAACCCAATTATGAAAGAAGTGGTGAAGAAAAAGGTGATAAAGTGTCTGGATGTGGGAATTATCTTTCCAATGTCAGACAACAAGTGGTTGAACCCGGTATAATGTGTCCCTAAGAAATAGGGGATGATAGTTGTTTCAAATGAGAAGAATGAGCTCATCCTAACTAGTACAGTGACAGGGTGGTGTATATGTATGGACTACGGGAAACTAAATGATGCCAACAAGAAAAATCATTATCCAGTCCCTTTCATTGATCAGATACTAGCTAGATAGGCTGACATAGCAGGAGTATTACTATTTCTTAGATCGGTACTCAAGGTATAATCAGATCATCATCGCCTCAGAGGATTATGAGAAGACCACATTCACCTGTCCTTATGAGACTTATGCATTCATGCACGTGCCTTTTGTCCGTGAAATGCACTTATCGAATTCCGAAGTTGTATGATGACCATATTCCATGATATGGTAGAGGATTTTGTGGTGGTATTCATGGATGATTTCTTAGTCTTTAGGAAGTTAGTCGAGGTATATCTGTATAATATAGACAGAGTTCTAACTCACTGTGAGGAGACAAACCTCATCCTTAACTGGAAAAAATACCATTTCCTAGTAAAGGAAGGGATAGTCTTGGGGTATAAGGTATCTAAGCACGATTTGGAGGTTGATAGAGCAAATATCGAGGTGATTGAAAAGCTAGCTCGACTTATTTTGTCAAAGGAGTTCGCAGTTTTCTTAGGCATGTAGGGTTCTACCACAGATTCATCAAGGGCTTTTCAAAAATCTCAAAGCCATTGTTCACCCTTCTAAAGAAAGAGGTACTATTTAACTTTGATGCTACATGTTTGCATGCTTTTGAGACTCCAACAAGCGTCTAGTGGAAGCACCCATCTTAACAGCTCCAAATTGGGATCTTTGTTTTAAATTAATGTGTGATATTAGCGACATTGTTGTGGGAACGATATTAGGTCAATGCAAGGAAAAAGTGTTTCACTCTATATACTTTGCCAGCAAGATCCTGGACCCAGCACAATACAACTACACCATTATTAAGAAAGAGAAGCTACCATTGGTGTCTGCTTTTGATAAGTTTTGATCCGATTTGGTGGACACCAAGGTCATAGTGTTCATCGATCATGCAACATTGAGGTACTTATTAAATAAGTAAGATGCAAAACCCCGATTGATCATATAGATCCTATTGCTACAGGAGTTTGATATTGAGATCAGGGATCGAAAAGGGTGTGAGAATTAGATTGCTGACCACTTATCTTGATTGGAGAATGATGCTCACACAGGTGAGAAAATCAGATCAAGGAGTAATTCCTTGATGATCAACTCTTAGAAATAGAAGTAGAGGAGTTGCAGTGGTATGCTGATGTAACACCCCTTAATTTCCTCCTATATGATTTGGATGAGAATATGAAGAAGGATGCTAAGAAAAGACTGAAAAAAGATGAAACTGAGAGTTTATGAGAGCCTTTACGACTCGTATTTAGCTTTACGACTTGTAGATGGGCTTTTGTACATAATTCTAGTGTTTTGGATTGCAGGATCATCTTGCTCACGAGAATGAGTCAATGACGCGTAACCCGAATTATGACTCGTAAGATGAGGTTCCGTACTAAATTCTAATAAATCCAACTTCAGATTTCCTTCTACATGAAAGGTCACCTATGACTTGTATAATGGACTATGACTCATAAAAAGTGGTCTCATATCAATTTCCTGTAACTCTAGATTTTCAGCTTTCCTGTCTAAAAAGTGATCGACGACTCGTGGATTGCTCTACGAGTCGTAGATGGGGTCTCGTAGACCCTGTCAACAATTTTACTGAGGGGTATTTTTATCCTATTTGACTCTTTTTAATTAAAATCATAGACATTTTAGGCCTTGTATAAGGTCTTGAAACCCGCCCTAATGCCACTCATTCTTCATTCCACACCTTGAGGGTTTTAAGAGCATTGGAGGAGGAGGAAGAAGCTAGGGTTGCTATTCAAGTTCAAGGATTGATCATGGTTTGATTGTTTGTTGAATTCCTAGGTATGTAAGGCTTACCAAATTGTGAAATTCCTTTATTCACATGTCCATTTCCATTATCTTGAGTCAAGATTTGAGAAGAGTTGAGATTTGCAAAATTTCTCCTATTTTGATACTATATTCTTGCATTCATCATGAGGTCCTATTACTACATGACATAATTGCTATATTGCATGAGTATTGGCATGCGATCTACAAATGTATTTCATACTTGGTTGCATGAATCTTAAATTGCATGATTTATGAAATTCTATGCAAAACAATGAGATTGAAATTGAGGTTGTGGTTGATTATATGAGTTGAGTAATTTGAGTAGCATGAGAACGCTATCTCCCTATTCATAGTACGTCTCAAACTTTAGAGTTAGGGCCTAATACTAACATGGGCATTACACTCTCCTGTCATATCACACGAACTCATAACTACTAGGCAAAATTTTAGAACCCTAGGCCCATGAAAACCTAATAGCAAATGCTTAATTGACACCTCTCATATTTATAGACTATCTTGGATATATATCTTAGGCATCTTCTTATCTAATAACTTAGACTCAACTTGCTACCTCCATATAAGGGTCACAGTTACCACACTCATAACCACACACTTTTTTTTAGGTAAACACCTTACTTTCTCACTCATGCTATGTCAACCCTGCTAGGGCGAATCTCTGACTAATAGTATCACTCTAATCTTGCTACTCCCTTTTCCATAATACTCGCTTAAATTCCAAGCTTAAGGTCTAATGCTAAATATGTACATCCACACTTCTTATATACTATATTAACTCTAAACTACTAGGTAAAGTAAAGAAATGTTAGATCACTAAATCTCATGATAAGAAATAATTCCCTAACTCATGGTATGTCTAAGTATAGTCTATCCTCACACTCCCTTTCCTAAGTCTGATACTATCCACTCATCAATTATACCTACTTACCTAGCTAAGTTCATAACTCTATAAATCTCATATGACTCTTCTTTCAAAATCATGAGCCTAGTTTAGATCTTCTACTTTATGCCCTCTATTCTTATACTCAACACATATATTTATCATTACTAACACAATGCTACTTCCATATCAACTCCTTTCTTATCCGAATATGCACCATCTCACACGATCTAACAACTCTTCCTCTACCTTATCATAGAAGCTAGACGATACTTACTACTCTTTAACCAAAACTTCAAAGGGAATTATCACCACATGACTCTTAGCTACTAACTTCAAGATGTTGCTAACCCCATTCTTCATGGTATCTGTATCTTTCTAGCCTTAGGATCACTCTACCACCTAAGGTTTACGAAAACCTTCAATCACCTTTTTTCTGGAGGGGGGGGAGGGGGGTAATACAACTGAGTATTTAGAGGCATAACTTAACTTTCCTCTCAAGAATAACATATGAAGAATGATTTAGGCAATAGAGTCTAGAAATACATCTTGTATTGCTCTAGCTCAAACGCACGATTTATATGAATAAGAGTGCATTATTGTGGATCGATAAACTTAAGCACACTAGTTGGCTCATCTCAAGCCTAGTGTAGTCTCTTTGCTTTCTGAATACTCTATCTGAAGGTACTCAACAATAAGGATTTGAAAATTTCTATCCTTACCACCTTAATTATGGGAGGTAATCGAACGAATCTAGCAAAGGAAAGAATCTCGACAAGTTTCTTAGAAAGTAACTCTATTGCATGATCTGGAGTGTGTAAGAAGGGAAACTTTACTTAAATGCCAATAGTACCTCATTTACAGAAGTGGGACCCTCACAATCATAAATAAGATCCTACAGACACAGCTTCATAGACACCTGAGGGCACTTGAACTCTGTGCTCTAACACCAAGTTTTTCACACCCCGAGTCTATACCCTAGACGTGACTGGCACTCGGGAACAATCGCTGGTCCACAGTGAACCATTGGCCTGGTTGACTTATTCAACTGGAGACTTTAACATGCATGCAGAAACTTTGAAATATGCATCTTTGAAGCATTTAAGTAAAACTCAAATAATCTCAACCTTGCTTTATACAAAATCTGAAAAATATCTCATTATAAATTTATTAACGCTCAAAATGACTGAATGAAAATATTAGACTGACTCACTGACTATGTTCATGAAGCCTCTACTATACTGAGATAGGTGATGCAACAAGACCCATGGCTATCTGACTGTAAAATAAAATACATAACTACACTGACTAGAGTCATCTGAAAGCAAAGAAGCCTCACCCATTACCTCTAGAAAGCTGACGTACTGAATATTTGCTATCATGGGGCAAGTGGAATCTGCATCATAAAATGATGCAGCACCAAAGGCGTCAGTACGTGGAATATACAGTATGTAAAATGGCCAAAATAGAAACTCAAGGTAGGCTATACTTTTAAAGTAAATGCAACATATCTCAATAATAAAATGCATAAATAATAAATGTAATACATGCTGAAAATATAACATATGCTAAAAGTATAAATGTAAATCTAACTTGCTCTAGCTTGGGGAGTTTCTCTAACCGACAACCACCAATAAGAGCTTAGCGGTGATACGGTGCCTTGTCCATATTGCCACAGCCATCTCGTACTTTTGCCGGGTTAGGGGACGAAAAACTAGGGGAGTGGATCCATCCCAAAACTGGGCCATCTCAGTGGAAAGTAAGAAGTGTACCTTGGTACAATCCTATCCTATGTTGGCTACATAGTTTATGAGTTCAAGTAACTATTTCTACCCATATCAGTACTCAATACTACTCCCAAAATACTTATATATAGCTCATAACTTAAAGAAATAAGACTTCTCAATACATCTTGATTTTTCGGTGACTTAGACCAACTCAGCTATTTAACTTTCTTATCTGAACTTCTTTAGCTTAACTAAAACTAGTATCTTTTTTCAAGTATTTGAAAACATACTGGGTTATTCAGCGAAAATGCAAAAGCCATTCTAAAAATAATCCTTAAACTTAACTCAAACTATAAGCTTTATGAGTGTTCATGAAACCCATACGAAATTTACAGTTCATTCATGGGTATAAATATTGATAGTTAATACTTTAAATTAATAAAAAAAATCAAGAATCATAATACTTATCAAGAAGTTATACATATGAACAAAAATTTAATGAACCTTGCAGAAATACATGGAACTTTGATCTCAGCTTGTACTTGAAAATTCTTGGATGAAAACTCACGTATAAATTTCTAAAATATCCATGAAACAGCTTTTGGAGGGCCTTACATACCTCAAATTCTTGAAATAGATAGAAGAAACTTGGTGAGACTTGGAGAACATCACTTGGGTTTTTTGATTCCCACAGAACTTCTTGAAAATCTTGAGAATGAATTGGAAGATTTGATGATGAATTGAGAGGATTTTAGAGAGTTTTTTTGTGGGTGTTTGGTCTGAAAATGGCTGAGGAAGAAGGGTTTCACGTATATGTAGACATTGGGTAATTACTCCATTGCCCTTGAATGAAATTTTTTTTAGCCCTATGGGGTGTCCAGTCCACATCGCGGACTGGGCGGGGACAACCTACTGTTTTGCGAAAGTTTCACCAAAAACTATTTTTGGCACAGATAAGATATACCTTGTAGGTACACGTTTTCCCACTCAATTTGCCCTCTAAACAAGAGTATGAGGTTAGATTTGTAAAATTTTGCACAAATTTTAATATATGCATAATAAATGCATCATAGGGTCTTTCCGATCTACATTGAGGGGTGTCACAAAGACATTCCCCAAGCTCACCCTCATAGTAACAAGTATCCGACATAAAGAAAAAAAGGTCTCAACATAATATGAATAATATAGATGTTGTCCTTGGAGTTGAGGACTCAGTAAAAGCTTTCTTCAAGAACCAAACTAGCGTGGAGGAGGATGACCAAAAGGAGCTCCAGTTCCTAAATGGTGATATCATGTAGGTATAGCATAGGCATTAGTACATTTGAACGTACTAAGTATGCATGGTGCTATGCAACAAAGACATAAGCCAATTTATTCAAAATGCATATAAAATAGCCAATGGATACAATTTCAATATGACATGTATCACCAATGCTTGGAATAAAGCTTGCATGCAAAACATTCAACTTGCACATGATAACATAGATATGTGGGTGGAAACTATAATCAACATAGACCAAGCGTCTATAACCTCAAATCTAAGGCATGACACGCTGTCGGTATAGGTGGCTAGGCACGACACCCCCCAGCGAGTGACCGAGCATGATACCCCTAGGCGAAGTGTGGTCTACTTGCCAAGGTAAACCGAATATGACAATATGAACTAGATAGATCCACTAGTATAGCAAGGGGAAAAATATATAATCCCATGCTAACACGTAGTTTAGAGACTAAAGACTTTATATATGGATGCCTTGAGTCGAGGCCCAATCTTAAGCCTCAATTGGTGCTAAGTCTAATCCCACAGATTACTTGAAATAATCGTACTTTAATCAAAACTTTAACAACTTGTAAGAGACATGATAACATGACATGAGTAGCTCATTCACATGCTCGACCTGTACTAGTGATCTCCTAACTTGAACATGAGAGTAAATAGTATTCATATATGAACCCTTCCCTTGACATGAATGGTTCACAAGAGGTTAAAACCTTGAAACAGGGCTCAACTTGTTACTTCTAAAATCATGGATACTTTTCATGAAATTAATACATGCTTGAAAGCCCTTTATCATCATGAAGTCAACTTGTAAATAATGTAATAGTTTCATCAATAATTTGAGAATTTTTGTCATGTAATTCTATCGAACGCTTGGTGGGTTCATTATACCTATTCAAAATCATGAAACTTAAGAGTATCATAAGAAGAGTGAAATCAATTCAAAATCAACCCATCAACGTTGTAATAAAACCCCTAATATGGGTATCATGAAATCATCTCAAAATTCATCATAGCTCATAGTTTATATAGCTGAAATTATGCATAATCTCAATAGATACAAAGAAACTCATAGAATAAGATTAAAATAGATATTTATGCATAATCAATCAACACTTGATAAAACCCCAAAATATTTTATGTTCATATTTCATAATAAAATATACGAAATAAGTTATACAACTTGAAATTATGCAATTTTCATAAAAGAGAAGGCTGGACTCCATGGATAAAAAGACCTACGGATGAAGACCCACATACCTCAAACTTGGATTTTTTTGAAATTGAGTTTAGTGAAACTTGAAGCTTGAGATGGGTTCTTAAGTTCCAAAATTGACCTTGAAATCCTTGAATTTGAATGAGAGATTTGATAAAGTCTTGGAGAGGTTTTAGATAGGGTTTTGTGAATTATAGAGTTGAAAAATGACTATGGAAAGTTTCACGTATAAATGGACATTGGGTTATTGCTCCAATGCCTTTGCACGAAATAAGAAAATCGGGAAAATTTTACACTGGTCCACGCCCTAGGCGTGACGCGAACTAGACGTGCAGGCCAACTTACACTAGTCCTCACCCCAGGCGCGTCGCGGCCTGGGCGCAAACAGTCACTAGAATTCGTAAATTTAGCAAAATTTATTTTTTGCTATGGGTCTTCTAATATTTGTGTTATACCCATTTCCCACTCAATTTTGTTTCTTAGGTATTCAATCCATTCTTATGTGTTTGTGATAGTGTTTATAGATGATATTTTGGTATATTCAAGATCAGAGAAGGACCATGCAGGTCTCTTGCGACAGGTGTTACAGACTCTTTGTGAAAGAAAGTTGTATGCCAAATTCTCTAAATGTGAATTTTGGCTAAAATCAGTGGCATTCTTGGGTCATATTGTGTCTGATTCACAAAAGATAGAAGCTGTGAAAGATTGGCCAAGAACAACAACACCCACAGAAGTTCGGAGCTTCATAGGCTTGGCAGGTTATTACAGGAGGTTTGTTGAAGGGTTTTCTTTTATTTCTGCACCTCTGACAAAGATGACACATAAGGCAACCAAGTTCAAATGGAATGATGCATGTGAAAGGAGCTTCCAGGAGCTGAAAAATAAGCTAACTTCTGTACCTGTGCTAGTACTTCCAGAGGGTAATGAGGGGTATGCAGTGTATTGCGATACTTCAGGAGTTGGCTTAGGGTGTATATTGACACAGAATTCTAGGGTAATTGCCTACGCATCCAGACAGCTACGACCACATGAGAAAAACTACCCAACACATGATCTTGAGCTGGCAGCAGTTGTGTTTGCTCTAAAAATATGGCGCCACTATTTGTATGGGGTCTATGTTGATATATATACTGATCATAAGAGCCTTCAGTACATCTTTATGCAGAAAGACTTGAACTTAAGACGAAGATGGCTAGAACTAATAAAGGATTATGACATTGATATACTGTACCATCCGGGAAAGCAAATGTGGTAGCCAATGCTCTGAGTCGTAAGGCAATCATAAATACTGGTGATCTAGCTGTGGTGAATCAATGAATAGCTAAGGACCTACGCTAGTTAGCCAGTTTGGGAGTTCGCATTCTTGAAACTTCAAAGGAAAGGGTCATAGTGCGGAATGCTGCAGAATTTTCATTGGTAATGGAGGTGAAAGAAAAATAGTTCGAGGATCCTATTCTACAACAGCTTAAGGAAAAAGTGAGTCAGGGTACAATAAAAGGCTTTGATCTTGTACACAATGGAGTATTATACTGTCAGAATAGATTATGTGTTCCTGATATTAATGGCTTAAGAAAGAGAATAATGGAAGAAGCCCATCATTCCTGATATTCCATCAATCCAGGATCAACTAAGATCTACAATGACCTCAAGGGAATGTTTTGGTGGGGAGGCATGAAGAGGGACCTTGCAGAATTTGTGGCTCAAAGTCCAAATTTCCAACAAGTGAAAGTAGAACACCAAAAGCCAGGAGGTTATAT
>JAABOM020053171.1:0-105574 GCA_011800125.2 Solanum clarkiae | reverse complement strand
AAAGGTAAAGTAATAAAAAGAACATAAAGTACATGATCCCACAGTATAACTAAAGGTGGTCTCTTATCCTACACTAGCACATAGTTCCATTTGAGTTGTTGCTTCATATACAATATTTCCTGCCTTACATATTCAGTACACTATCTCGTACTGACGTCCCGTATGGGGGACCTACATTTCATGCTGTAGGTATAGGTGATAGTAGATCTCCCCCGTTGGAGTACAGGATATCTAGCTGCTGTTACCAAGCTATAGGTTGCTTTGGAGCTTTGTGTGTCTAGAGCTTATACCTTTTTTGGTACTGTATAGTTAGCCGAGGCGGGGCCTGTCCTGACCATTATTAGATTCTTTTCCTTATCTAAAGGCTTTGTAGACTATGTAAATTAAAGTGTGGTCATGTCTCATACTTTAGACACCGTGGCCCCAATGGCCTAGCCATATACATTTCCTTTTGGCTTGTTATTACTGTCTACATTCTTAAACACATGTTGAATGTAGGAATCCCTCATAATATGTATAGAAAGCGCATAGATATAGGTTGGTTCTCCCAAGCCTTATTGGCAAAGGGTGCCAGTCCGCCTTAATGGGACTTTGGGCGTGACACAAACGTACTAACGCATACTCTTTTCCTACATGATCTAACCATGTAGGGTCAGAGACTATCTTCATCCACCTCTTGACAATTAGAATGGATTGTGAGAGTTTCTTATGGTGTGTCCTATGATCCAAGGACAAGCCACCTTCTATCTACCTATTATATTACTTTATCTTATGTCTTTACTTTGAGGGTGATCCCGGGACATGTCTTGGCCACTGTCCTATTTTATGACTTAGAGACATTGTTGGACAACATGTAAACCCTATGTAAAGATTCGTGCTATGTCATGCTATTTGCTTATGGAGATTATGATTATAGCTATCTAATTTATGTTGATGAGATGATTATATGTTCTTGATAAGATGTGGAAAGTCCTAAGCCCCTCCTACCACCATAGTGTGAGTCATACTTACCCACCCCTTAGTTTTTATATGTTATGTTCTATGTGAATCCATGTAAATCCCTATCACCATGACATCCCCATATCATGAGTCATAATTTCTCGTCCCTTAGAACTATGTGTTTATTGCTTTATTACTTGCTTTCGAACCAATGATATGTATATAGATGTTATGAGGCTTATTTAGGGGCTCTCGGGTTCCCATTTGCCATGTTACTCCTAGGCCCTAGGTCTGGTCATGACAAAATGGCCATCTCTCAGAACATAAAGAGTTATGAAACACCCCAAAAAGTTCCTGAAAATGTGTCTTGGAAATGCCTATATTCGTAACTTCCATATATCTCACAATCCGTGCATGATATAAAAAATTTGACTTTATATTCGTGATCAGGGGATGAAATTGAGTGGGGAATAGGTATAACCCCAATTTTAGAGTAACCATAGCAAAATTTTGTTTTTCAAAAATTTCAATTTCCAGAAGCAGTGCATGTTGGCTCCGCACGCTGAGCCGTTGCAGAGCAGTGTATTTTGTTGCTAGTTTTTCCTGTTTCAGTCTAAAACTTTGGGGCCTTGGGCCTAAGCCTTCTTATGCATAAAAACACCTACACTTAGTCATTTTTGAACCCCATATCATTCGAGACATTCCCCAAAATCCTTTCTAACACTAAGCCAAATATTTCATCCAAAATCAAGTGTCCCAAACTCATTTCGGATCTCAAGAAATTCACTCAAGCTTCAAGTTTTCATTCAAATTTTCATCATGAAATCTCCAAATTTGAGGTTTGTGGGTTTCAACTATTGAGTTCTTTCACCCATGGTGCCCAACCTTCGTTTCTATGAAAATTTCATATTTTCAAGTTGATTTATCTATGGGTACTTCCTACCATGAATTTGATTATAAACTGTGTTGGAGTTTCTTAAAATGTTGAGTATTTAAGCATATTTTGAGCTATGAATCTATATTCTATGATGAGATTAGATGAAAGGTTTTGATGTATCTTGAATGAAGGTATTATCAAGTGTTGGTGGGTTGATTTACGTTAAGTTTTCTCACATGATTTCACTCTTAAATTTCATGAGTTTGAACTAGAATTACATACTATCCAAGTTTTTAATAAAATGTTTAGTTGAGGGATCTTGAGTTATGGAAGGTCTATTGCATGGCTTATGAGTTGAATGACTTTATGATGATGAAAGGAATGTATATATGTGTTGATTTCTTGAAAAGTGTCTATAATGTCGCAAGTTGACCACACCTTATTGAGGGGGTGCTATGCCTCAATCACCTTGTCGCGGGGGGGGGGGGTGCTAGGCCCGTACTACCATGTTGTGGGGTATATACCTTATCCACCTTGTCAAGGGCTGCTAGGTCCGTACTACCATGTTGAGGGGTATATACCTCATCCACATTGTCGGAGGGCAGGGGGTGCTAGGCCCATACTACCATGTTGAGGGGTATATACCTTGGCCACCTTGTCGGGGGGTGCTATGCCTGTACTACCAATTGAGGGGTAGATACTTCATTCACCTTCCAAGGGGTTGATATGCCTTGGATTTCATGTATTAGTTTCTTAGTCTATGACGATGGTCTCTTCCTACACGTGTAATACGTTCTATACAAGCATGTTTTACTTCAAGCATTGATCATGCATGCCATATTGCTATTATACTTACCCGTTTCTTATGAAATTGCATTTTGATTATGTTGTCTATCTCTTGTTGCATTGCATCTTACATACTTAGTACATCCAAATGTACTAACACATACTCTATGCCTATATGCAGTTACCATGTAGGAACCGGAGCCCCTCACTATCATCCTCCTCTAGGACCGTACTACCATGTTGAGGGTTGAGGGGTATATACCTTATCCACCTTCTCGGGGGGTTCTAGGTCCATACTACCATGCTGAGGGGTATATACCTCATCCACATTGTCAGGGGGTGCTAGTCTCATACTACCATGTTGAAGGGTCTATTCCTTGTCCACCATGTCGGGGGGTGCTATGCCCGTGCTACCAATTGAGAGGTAGATACCTCAAAAACCTTCCAAGGGGGTGATATGCCTTGGATTCCAAGTATTAGTTGCTTGGTTTATGATGATGGTCTCTTCCTACACATGTAATATATTCTATACAAGCATGTAAAAACTTCGCGCATTGATCATGCATGCCATATTGCTATTATACTTACCCGTTGCTTATGTATATACATTTTGATTATGTTGCCTATCTCTTGTTGCATTGCATCCAACAGACTTAGTACATTCAAATGTACTAATGCATATTCTATGCCTACATGATGTTACCTTATAGGAACCAGAGCCCCTCACGATCATCCTCGTCGTGGCTAGTTATGGTATCTTGAAGATAAGCCCTGGTGAGTCCTCAAGTTCGGGGAAACTAGCTATCCTACTCTTGCTTATGTTATTTCATTATGTTGAACTTTGATACTAAAGGGGTGAGCTCGGAAAGTTGTCTTGGACCCTGCCCAATCTATGTTAGAGGTATTGTTGGACAAGTGATGTAATTACGCTTGAGCTTTGACTCATTTGTTGATTTATGCTACTAAAGACTTTCCTTAGTCCCTATATCCTTATTTCTACTCTCTTGTTGTTGTTTAATTGCTCCCGCGACCGAGGATGTGCAAAATAATATGTTAAGAGACTTGTTTGGTGCCCCATTCGGGTTCCCATTAGCCGTGTCATGTCTAGGCCCTAGGCTTGGATCGTGACAAAACTTGGTATTAGAGTACTAGGTTGTTAATGGTCCATGACACCTAAAACACCGCGCCGATTAGAGTCTTATTCATGGTTGTGAAGTGCACCACAACTATGAGTAAGAGGCTATGAGACATTTTAGGAAATGTTTCCCTTCTTCTTGATCTGTCGTGCTATAGAGGTAAGGTCGGGTTCTCCCTAATGAATGTTCTTTGCTATTTTAGATCATGCCTATCCCAAGAGGAAGAATAGCTCGTACACCCGAAGAACAATCGGCTCATGAAGAGTTCTAGGATGCTATTGCCATGCTAGCTCAAGCTATGACTAATCAAATCAACCAAGGGGCCTAAGCCCCTCACGCTCCTCCTCCAGCATCTAGGGTGAGGGATTTTATGAGGACGAACCCTTCGGAGTTCCATGGGTCTAAAGTGGATGAGGAACCTCAAGAATTTATTGATAAGGTGTACAATGTGTTGCCTATTATGGGTGTTAGATTGAAGGAGAAAGCAGAGTTGGCGGTCTACAAACTCAAAGGGGTAGCCCAAATATGGTTTACCCAATGGAAAGAGGAGAAGGGGCATAATAATGTGATCCTCTGGAAGGAGTTTAAGGTGGCATTTCTCAATTGATTCTTCCCTCTTGAGCTAAGGTAGGCCAAAATGACAGAATTCATGAATCTAAATCAAGGGTCGATGAGTGTAAGGGAGTATGCCCTCAAGTTCAACTAACTCTCTAAATATGCTCCAAAATTGGTGGCCGAGCCATAGTCTAGGATGGACAAGTTTGAGATGGGTGTATCCGAGTTGCTAAATAAGGAGTGGTCGTGCCACTACGTTGATAAGTGATATGGACTTCTCCTACCTTATGACTTATGCCGAGCAATTCGAAGGGGAAAAGTTGAGAAAGAGAAGAGGTAATGAGGCCAAGAGGGCCTGTTTTGAAGATAGATTCCAAGGTCCCAAGGGTGGCCGGTTTCATCAAGGACAAGGGTCTTCAAATGCTCCTAATAGAAGGTTTGCTAGTGATAACTCAAGGGTCCAAAGTGGTGTTGGTGTGGTACCTAATGCTATATGCCCAAGATGTGGTAGAGGCCATGATGGCTCATGATTGAGGAACACTAATGCTTGCTATAGTTGTGGAGAACTGGGTCATAAGATAATTGATTGTTCTTGTAATTACAACAAGGGTAGAGATGATCGTCCTCAAGGATAAGGTGCAAATGCGGGTCCTAGAGAAAAGAGAGGTCAACAAGGTGGTTCCCCAAGGCACAATCAGTTTTATGCTCTTCAATAGAGGCTAGGGTAGATAAGGTGCCCAATATCGTCACCAGTATGTTAAAAGTCTTTGATCTTGATGTTTATGCATTGATTGACCCAGGTGCCACTCTTTCTTTTATTACTGCTTTTGTTGCCAAAATGTTTCATGTTAACCCCAAATTGTTGTGTGAGCCTTATGAGGCATCTACTCCAGTTGGTGCATCAATTATCGCTAGAAGGGTCAATAGAAATTGTCTCATTCTCATTTTGCATAAGATATTTCCATGTGATTTTGTTGAGTTGGAATGGATTTTGATGTCATTCTTGGGATGGATTGGTTGCATGCATATTATGCATCTATTGATTGTAGAACGCGTAGGGTCATATTCTTATTTTCTAATGAACCCATCCTTGAGTGAGAGAGTCATGATGTGGTGGTAAAGGGTATATTCATGTCATGCATTAAAGCCCAAAAGTTGATTTCTAAGTGGTGTCTCTATCATCTTGTGAGGGTTAGGGATATTGAGTCCAAAATCATTCCTATAGAGTTGGTTCGGTGGTTAATGAATTCCTTGATATCTTTCCCGATGAGTATCCTGGTGTTC
Source organism: Solanum clarkiae (assembly GCA_011800125.2). Taxonomy (NCBI): domain Eukaryota; kingdom Viridiplantae; phylum Streptophyta; class Magnoliopsida; order Solanales; family Solanaceae; genus Solanum; species Solanum clarkiae. The sequence continues at coordinate 99,997 of JAABOM020053171.1, read as the reverse complement.
CTCCTAAAAGGAAAATATATTTTGGTATAGACCTCCTTCTTGATACTTAACCCATTTCTATTTCGCCTTACGGTATGGCCTCCGTGGAGTTAATGGAGTTGAAGGAGCAATTGAGTGATTTGTTGGAGAAGGGTTTTAATTGGCCTAGCCAATCACCTTGGGGTGCACCGCTCTTGTTTGTGAACAAGAGGGATGGTACTCTTAGAATGTGCATTGACTATCGACAACTAAACAGACTCACCATAAAGAATAAGTATCCTCTACCAAGGATTGATGATCTTTTTGACCAACTTCAAGTGGCTAGTCACTTCTCTAAGATTGATCTTCGGTCTAGGTATCACTAAGTGAAAGTGAGGGAATGTGATATTCCCGAGATTGCCTTCCGGATTAGGTATGGGCGTTGTGAGTTTGTGGTTAGATCCTTCGGTTTGACTAATACATTGACTATCTTCATGGATCTTATGAATAGGGTCTTTAAACGCAACCTTGATTAGTTTGTGGTGGTTTTCATTGACGACATCTTGATATATTCACATAGTGAGGAGGAGCATGTGGCTCACTTGTGGGTGGTACTACAAATCTTATGGGAGGAGAAGTTGTATGCAAAGTATGAAAAATGTGAGTTTTGGTTGAAAGAGGTTGTCTTTCTAGGTCATGTGGCGTCGGGTTTGATGGTATTAAGGTGGATCCCAAAAAGACGGAAGTGATTAGAAATTGACCTAGGCCTTTGACTCCATTGGTATTAGACGTTTCTTGGGTTTGGCAGGTTACTACCAGAGGTTTGTTAGTGGTTTCTCTTCTATTGCTTCTCCCATGACTAAGTTGACCCAAAGAAGGCAAAGTTTGTGTGGACCGATGAGTGTGAAAAGAGTTTATAAACTTTGAAAGATAAGCTTGTCTCTGCTCCTATCTTGTCTCTACTAGAAGGGTTGGAAGGGTTTGTTGTGTATTGTGATGCCTTAGGAATTGGTTGGGTTGTGTTTTGATGAAAAATGGTAAAGTGATACCTTATGCCTCTAGACAACTTAAGGTGCATGAAAAGAATTATCCTACCCATAATCTTAAATTAGCCACCGTGGTATTTGCTTTAAAAATTTGGTGTCATTATTTGTATGGGGTACATGTTGATGTGTTTACTAATCATAAGAGTCTCCAATATATGTACACCCAAAAAGATCTCAACTTGAGGCAAAGTAGGTGGTTAGAGGTTCTTAAAGATTATGATATGAGTGTGCATTATCACCCCGGTAAGGCTAATGTTGTGGCTGATGCTTTGAGTAGGGTGTCTATAGGTAGCCTAGCACATGTTGGTGATGATGACAAAGAGTCTAGAGAGGTTCATTGGTTGGCTAGATTAGGAGTTAGATTGGAGGAGGTTGATAATAGTGGATTAGTGGTAGTTGATGGTTCTAAATCTTCATTGATTGAGGAGGTGAAGGCAAAGCTAGGTCTTGACCCCTCCTTGTTAGAGTTGAAGGCCTTGGTTTGAGATGGCAAGGTGGAGGTTTTCTCCCAAGGGGGAGATGGTGCCCTTAGGCATAAAGGTAGGTTGTGTGTGCCTAGTTTTGATGACTTGAGAAAGAAGATTTAAGATGAGGCTCATAATTCTTTCTATTCTATTCACCCAGGTTCTACAAAGATGTATAGAGATTTGAGGGAAGTTTTTTGATAGGGTGGCATGAAGACAGATATTGCTAAGTTTATGTCTGGTTGTCATAGTTGCCAGCAAGTGAAAGACAAGCATCAAAGATCGGGTGGCCTAGCCCAAGATATAGAGATTCGTACTTGGAAGTGGGAAACATGGATTTTGTGGTAGGGTTACCTAAGACTAGGAAATACTTTGACTCCATTTGGGTTGTGGTTGATAGAATGACAAAATAAGCTCATTTCCTACCGGTTAAGACTACTTATGGTGCCGAAGATTATGCTAAGTTATGCATTCATTAATTGGTTAGATTGCATGGGTGCCTTGGTCTATCATATCAGATCGTGATGCTCAATTCACTTCTCACTTTTGGAGGTCCTTCCAAAGAGATCTTGGTACTAAGGTTAATCTTAGTATGGCCTTTCACCCTCAAACAGTTAGCCAAGCCAAAAGAACTATCCAAACTCTTGAGGATATACTTAGAGCTTGTGTTTTGGAGTTTAAGGGTGATTGGGGTGATCACCTTCCACTCATTGAGTTTGCCTACTATATTAGTTATCATTATAACATTGGTATGGCTCCATTTGATTCTCTTTATGTTAGGCATTATAGGTCCCTAGTTGGATGGTTTGAGGTAGGGGAGATGGTTTTGTTAGGCTCGTATTTGGTGATCGAGGCCATGGAGAAGGTGAGGTCGATAAGGGAAAGGTTGAAAACAGCCCAAAGTAGACAAAAGTCCTATGCCGATGTGAGGAGAAGGGATCTTGAATTTAAGGTTAGTGATTGGGTCTATTTGAAGGTCTCACCCATGAAGGGTGTGGTTCGTTTTGGTAAACAGGTAAATTGTGTCCAAGATTTGTGGGTCCTTATAAGGTGTTGAGAAGGATTGGTAAGGTGGCCTATGAGTTGGAGTTGCCAAATGACATGAATATGGTTCATCCGGTCTTCCATGTGTCTATGTTGAGGAAGTGTGTGGGTGACCCAAGAGCTATTGTTCCTTTAGATGTTGTGGGTGTCATTGAAGATAATTTGACTTATGAAGAGGTTTCGGTAGAAATTTTGGATAGACAGTGAAGAGGTTGAGGAACAAGGATGTTGCTTCCGTCAAGGTTCTTTGGAGAAACCAACAAGTTGAAAGTGCCACATGGGAAGCCGAGGAGGACATGCAAAAGGGATATCCTTGTTGTTTTTATTCTACTCAAGCCTAAGATATTAATTCAAGTCCCCTATGTGATTTCAAGTCTTATGTTTTAGCCCTTATGTCATTTACATGCATTCATGTTTATGTTGACAAGTTCATCATGATTTTGATACTTATGTTGAGATTTTTGAAGGTAATTTTTAAGTGCATTGTTGCAGTCTTGTTCCGGCTGATTCCTTCACAATTACTCTTCTTTGACATTCGGGAACAAATGTTCCCAAGAGGGAGACATTGAAACTCCCCAAAAAGTGCCTGAAAATGTGCCTTGAAAACACCCATATTCGTAATTTCCAAATATCTCAAATTTCATGCATGATATCAAAAATCTGACTTCGTACTCGTGATCACAGGGAAAAATTGAGTTGGAGATAGGTATAACCCTGATTTTAGAGTAATCATAGAAAAATTTTGTTTTTCAAAAAATTTCAATTTCCAAAAGCAGTACACATTGGCTCCGTGACGTGGAACTATCCCGGAGCTATGTATTTTGTTGCTAGTTTTTCGTTTTTTGATCTACGGCTTTGGAACCTTGGGCCAGAGCCTTCCTATGCGTAAAAACACCTATACTTGGTTATTTTCAACCCCATATCATTCAAGACATTTCCAAAACCCTCTCTAACACTTAGCTAAATATTTTATCCAAAATCAAGTGTCCCAAACTCATTCCGGATCTCAAGAAATTCACTCAAGCTTCAAGTTCTTATTTAAATCTTCATCAAGGAAATCTTCAAATTTGAGGTATGTGGGTTTTAACCATTGGGTCCTTTCATCCATGGTGCCCAACCTTCCTTTCTATGAAAATTTCATATTTTCAAGTTGATTTATCTATGGATACTTCTTACGATGAATTTGATTAAAAACTACATTGGGGTTTCTTAAAATGTTGACTATTTAAGCATGTTTGAGCTATGAATCTATGTTCTATAATGAGACTAGATGAGGAGTTTTAATGTATCTTGCAATAGAGTATTACCAAGTGTTAGTGAGTTTATTTACATTAAGTTATCTCACATGATTTCACTCTTGAATTATATGATTTTGAACTAGCATTATACACCTGCCAAGTGTTTGATAAAATGTTCGACTAAGGGTTATTGTGTTATTAAAGGTCTATTGCATGGCTTATGAGTTGAGTGACTTTATGATGATGAAAGGAATATATATATATATATGTATGTATTCATTTCATGAAAAGTATCTATCGTGTTTCAAGTTGACCACATATTGTTGAGGGGCTGCTATGCCTCCATTGCTTTGTCGGGGGAGGGGGGATGTTATGCTCGTACTACCATGTTGAGGGGTATATACCTCATCCACCTTGTCGGGAGGGTGTTAGGCCTTTACTACCATGTTGAGGGGTGAGGGGTATATACCTTATCCACCTTCTCGGGGGGTGCTAGGCCCGTACTACAATGTTGAGGGGTATATACCTCATCCACGTTGTCGGGGGGTGTTAGTCCCGTACTACCATGTTGAAGGGTGTATTCCTTGGCCACCTTGTCGGGGGGTGCTATGCCCGTACTACCAATTGAGAGGTAGATACCTCAATAACCTTCCAAGGGGGTGATATGCCTTGGATTCCAAGTATTAGTTGCTTGGTTTATGATGATGGTCTCTTCCTACACATGTAATATGTCCTATATAAGCATGTAAAAACTTCACGCATTGATCATGCATGCCATATTGCTATTATACTTACCCGTTGCTTATGTGTATATATTTTGATTTATGTTGCCTATCTCTTGTTGCATTGCATCCAACATACTTAGTACATTAAAATATGCTAATGCATATTCGATGTCTACATGATATTACCATGTAGGAACCAGAGCCCCTCACGATCATCCTCGTCGTGGCTAGTTATGGTATCTTTAAGATAAGCTTTGGTGAGTCCTCAAGTTCGGGGACACTAGCTATCCTACTCTTTCTTATGTTATTTCTTTATGTTGCACTTTGATACTAAAGGGGTGAGCTCGAAAAGTTGTCTTGGCTCCTGCCCAATCTATGTTTGAGGTGTTGTTAGACAAGTGATGTAACTATGCTTAAGCTTTGACTCTTTTGATGATTTATGCTATTAAAGACTTCCCTTAGTCACTTTATTCTCATTTCTACTCTCTTGTTGTTGTTTAATTGCTTCCGCGACTAAAGATGTGTAAATGATATGCTAAGAGGCTTGTTTGGGGCCTTCTTTGGGTTCCCATTTGCCATGTCATGTCTAGGCCCTAGGCTTGAGTCATGAAAAGATAGGTGGCCCATTTCCTACCAAATTAAAATGTATTTGAGTCCTATTTCTAGCTCTACCAATTTTGTCTAATTCGAAGTTTGGAGTAAAACATTATGACCATTTTATTGAAGTATGTCTGGGCTATACAATTCGATAACTCACCAAGTGCATTTTATGCATCATTGATTTAGCTTTCCAAATGGTTCTTAAAACCCTCATAAGCCACAATGTTAGGTGATCTAAAGCTTTCATTTGGTGGTTCAGTGATAGGACCTCGAGATCATCGATTTGGTTGATAAAACTCATTAAAATGTCATTTTTTTATTTTAATGATTTTTTACATTCCCAGAAGGTTTTTTTTCCTTTTACCCTAAAATAATTTTCCTAAACATATATAATAACATAACAACCTCCCTAATTTTCACCGCATTCTTTCACAACTCACATATTATTAAAATCCTCTCTCTAGAAAATTACTCCCATGGATTTCTTCTTCTTCAATTAAAAATCCATTGAAGACCAATCCAAATCCTCTATTAATTTTAAAGTTTTTAAAGATAATCACTCAAAGTGTGTGAGTTTTCATCCATGAAATTTTTTTTTCTTCTATGGAGATCCTTTTTTCATCTAATTACAAGTATGTAAATTATATGGGTCTTCTCAATCTCTACCTAGTTTCTTCAATTATGATTTTGAATTATGATTGTTGATCTACCCTAATATGAATTCATCTGAATTATATGAAATTGATGATTTTCTTATGAATTTTCTATAAATTCCATTTAGGATTCATGATTCCACAGAGAGTCTTGTTCAATTCTCATCCAATTGCAAGAATTATTCTTCAATTGTGGTTTATTCACTCAATTAAGCATGAATTATTATCAAACTATATGATTATGATGATTTTTAAATAATTTCTCTACAAAGTTTCCTAGGGATTGTGATGACTAATTTCTAATGCTCAAACTACCCTTCTACTAATGGAAGAGTAGGCAGTCTCTAGCAATACAAATTTAACTTTATAAAAGTCGGGATCGATCCCACACTGATTGAAATGTTAGATTCTAGTTGCGAAATTATTAGTTGAACAAGTTATTTATAATTTCTATGCAAAATGATTTAGAATTTAAATTAAACTATCACTAATTCATAGGTTTGAACAATAAAAGTGTAACTAATAGATGGAGATATGTTAGGGGTGTGAATAGTTGAATATGATTCCAACGAATGGGTCTCAATTATTGAATCTAGTGGCTAATCTGTTTTTCTAGAATGCCGGTAACCACAATCATAATTGAGTTAACTATAGTGTTTCGATGTGAATCGGTTAAGACCTTACATGCAATTTACACAAGAAAGCAAGGGAACCAATGAAAATTAATTGCAAAACGATCAAAAACCTTAATCAATTCAATTCTATTATGGAATTCAACATATATATAAATTACCAATGACTAATATGCAATCCTTTCGCTTTAAATATTCTTATTACTGCAATACCCAAAGATCTAAGCATAACTCACAGTTTGAAACCTCAGATTCACAATTTTAACTGAAGAACAACATAAACCCACAACAATTTAACACACAAATATTCAATAAATCAAAGACCCATTATAAGAAGTTAATATCCAACTACATTGCACACCTCCAACACTAGGGTTTTAGCTAGTCATACTGAAAATAAGAATAGATTTACCACAAGGGTTGAACATGGCTATAGATGTCAGGACCCAAACCTATGACCTAGCCATGACACAACCAATGTGACATCTGAAGGTGCCCCATCCAAATTTCTTATTCATATCATAAGCATATATAAGATAAAGTAAGCAATTCATAAGAGAGTAAATGAGCAGAACATAGCATGATAAGAGTCACAGTTTTCCTTAGCTAAATTACAATACCATAATATCCAAAACATGCCTCTATATCATAGATCTTGGCGGGGTGTAGAACATGCTACTAGCTCACCCTGAAGATAGAGTAACAAATGAAATAATCAGGTCTCAAAATGTGAAAGCATAACATGAGCAAGACCTATCCCCAAAGCATGGGAATGCACCAACAATCTTAAAGCATAAATCCCACTCTAGCCACAAAATGGTGGAATAATCTCATCATAATCCTTACACAGTTAGATCATGTAGACAAAGACATATACGTTAGTGTGTGCAATGTACTAAATATGTAGTCATGCCATACATCAAGAAAACTTCATAACATAATAACAATATGCATAATCATAGCAATAGAATAAGGACAACATCCGAATGATCAATATATGTTTAAAAACCATGAATAGAGGCATTATAAACCTTTCATAACCTAGCATACATATGTGAAAATAATACCATAACCAACAATAAGATTATGCAGGCTATTTATTACATTAAATTCCAATGTTCTCTCAACACCGAGCGAAAGAGGATTCTTCTTTGCCAAGGTAGGCTCGACCCCACCCTTTCGGCTTAACCATAGTACGATAAGTGTCACATGAACATAACATCCCACCATTTAGGCCTAACTTTAGCATAGTGAGTATCACATGAACATAATGCTATATGAATCTATTAGCCAACCTTATAGAGATATAATTATAAACCTATGGTGACACATAATTATGAGTCTTGAGGATTTATATAAAGACCCTTGGGGATAGTTACCTTTACACAAGCTCATTTTGTGCTATGTCAAATCTCAAAGAATACGTAATCATGTCTGTACATAACTTCAACATATTTCATATTTATAAAAATCATACTTTAATAGCTTGTAAAAATAGGTATCATAACTTCATAAATAGATCTCATATTATAGGAATAGTCCACTACACATAAATTTATATTTATTATGGGTATACTCCCCATCTTATCATAATTTCAAAAAATATTAGGGTCTTAAGTAACCTTCATCATCATATCATCATCATCACATCATAATTTCATACTTAGAATCATATTCATGAAAATCATAACTTTGTCATAGAAAATTAGGGCCATGTGTGGGTTCATGAGAAACTAAGCTAAAATCATTCACTTACATGGAAATCCGATAAGAATCATGTATTTAAAATCAATTTGGGTCATTAGTAAAAGAATACATATCAATTCAACAAGCCCTAATCATCAAGTATTTGAAATCACTTACATTTGCTTGGAAATCAAAGAAATCATATAGTTATTCATAATTCATGCATATTTTAGGTATAATAATCATTTAGTAATCATAATCTGATCATTGGGAATGTCATCATAAAAATCCATAGAAATGCATTCTTAAACTTATAGAAAAAAAGATTTGAGTTAGGCTTCTGATGTCCTGTCAAAATACGATACTTTTGATGCTTAAAATATGAAATTTTTGTATCTCAAAGTGATGTTAGTGGGTTTGATGTGTTTTTGTGTTTGTTTTTTAGAATTATAGGATTTGGAATGATTTTGGGCAAAGTGCTACGGATTCTAAGTTTTTGAGGAACTACGAGACACTTTACGAGATGTGGATAACTTCATGAGCTGTAGGGAGGTTTCATGAGTGAGACACAATGAAGATTCTATTTTCTGAAGTTGCATCCATGAACTGTCAAAGAATCCGTAGAAATTTGTATGAGTCGTGAATTGGTTTCATGCCTTGAGGATAAGAGTTTGAAGAGTTTCTAGAAAGCTGTCAGACGAAAACCCATACAAGCCATAAGTATGAATATGACCATAGAAATGTCTCATAGAGTGACACTAGTTTTTGAAGAAAATAGAGTATGAATCCCAGGTATGGGCCGTGGAACTTTGTACAGCCCGTAACCTAATATGTAGAAGTTGCCGAATCCAATTTTTCTATTTTATTTTGATTATTATAAATAGGATTTTTAGGCCTTTTTGATAGAGATACGCACGAGAGAACTGAGAAAAACCTTTGTAACTCTATTCTTTGTGATTTTTACATAAAAAACAATACATTGTGATTTCTAGTGAAGGATTTGAGATTTCTTGTTCTTATTTTCATCGTTGTAAGTGATCAATTATGCTATTTTATATCATGATTTTTTCATCTACAATGATTATGCATTAGCTAAATCCACAACTAGGGTTGTGGGAACCATGAAGGACTAAAGGGGTAAAATCGAATAATTCGTGATGTGCTGCCAAAATACAACTCTTATGATACTTAAAACTTAGAATTTTGTGTGTTCTTAATGCACTGTTAGTTGGTTTTATATGTTTTTGTGTTTATATTTTCACGATTATAGGTTGGCCTTAATCTTGGGGAAAATTGCAGAAGTTGCTATTCTTGCTGTTGTAGTAGAATTTTTACGAGTCGTAGATCATTCTATGGGTTATAGGGTGGTTTTGTGAACAATCCTAGTGAGGGGCTATTTTCTAAAGCTTATTCTATGAACATGCAGATAAGCCATAGAAATTTTTACTAGTCGTACAAGATGGTTCATGCCCTGAGGATCAGATACTTGGACTTTCAGGAATTTTATCATATGAAACTGCCTTTTTTGAGTCGTAAATCACTTTACGAGTCGTAGAGTGGTGTTGTGGAGTGGAAGTCCAAATTTCCAGTAGTTGAGTACGATACATCGATTATAGGCCGTAGAATGCAATATAGCCTGTAAACAACTTTCATATGGTGTACCTACCAGTTCTCCTATTTTGTTTAGAACTTGAATTTTAATTATTATAAATAGGATTTTTAGGTTATTTTTCATAAGTTTTCTCCTAGTACTCATAGAACTCAATATGTTAGAAAGAGAAAATGTTAAGATCATCTTAGAGAGTCTTTGAGAACACTTGTATTTGAATTTCATATTTAAGCTTGTGATTCTTCTTGAAGTTGAATTTGCTTGTTCTTAATTCTATTGTGTAAGTGTTCAATTATGTCTTCTCAATTAGTAATTCTTGCATCTACACATAGCATAAATATCTAAATCCATAACTAGGGTTGTAGGAACCATGAAAAATTAACAAAGTAAAATCAGATAATTCATAATTCTTCGAAAGTGTATGTGCATGTATTAATTAATTTTCTTTGTTTTGCATGTTTTCTAATGGTGGATAACATTAGAACCCACCTAGTATTACTGACTGGACCAAGGTAGTAATGAATAGGAAAAAAGATTAATTAACAGGATTTGATTGATGTGTTCTCGTCTAATTGACCAAACTAGACTAAGGGGAGGTTGTACTAAGACTAATAGGCAAGGGTTTGTAGTGCACACTATGGATATAGGCCAAATTGCATAGTGCAATTCATCTCTTACCTTCGACCAAAGAGCTTGGTAAACATTACTTACCGTTCTGCATGCCATATACTAGAAAAGAATTAGGTTATTCATTGATGCTGAGTTGGGGAATCATGGGTTACACAATAGCCTAGTTTCTCTCCATATTGACTTCTCTTTTATGTGTGTTAGTTTAGTTATATTTCAAATTAGATGTTGCAACTCCCTCCCCTTTGGTGAAGTAAGTTGATTAACCATTCAAATTGCAATTAGTGAAATCTCTTGAGTCTATGTATTCCCTGTGGATTCGACCCTCACCTTAGTGAATTTATTAGTAATTCGAGTGTTAATCCTTAGTTCCCTTATTTTACTTTTGTTTGTTGTTTTTATTCTTTTTCAGGGTGTAAGTGAGTGTATGCCCAACACTTGGAGTCAAGGAAATCCCTTAACTTCGTTTGACCAAGAGATCCATAGAACGTTTATAAGAATGGCCTAAGATAATGCCAATAATACGGCCTATGTAGCTTTGAACAAGAATAATAATGAGGATGCTAAGATTGAGAACTCACCTCCTCTGGATGACATCTCTCCACAACCTCAGGATTTCAATGCCAATGCTTACCAGTGGAATCAATACAGAATGAATCCTATCACTATGGAGGTGACTGGAGCTATTGTGTTGCCACCACTACTGGCAGACACAAAGTTCACAGTCTTGACTGGGTTACTTCAGATGTTGCAGAACGATGTACAGGCTTACTATCAGAGGATTCTTATAGCTACCTACGTAATGTGGCATATCTGCAAGAGTGTGATGGGAACATAAAATGTATCTATAAATGTTATGGGATTTTGTGTCTTCTTATTGTTTCTTATAAGCAATGTAGCATTATGGCTATCTAAGATCCCATAGAGTTTGATTACTAGTTGGGTAGACTTACAAAAGGCCTTTTTGGAAAGGTACTTCCCCAGATCAATGAAGCCAAAGTTGAAGGACCAAATCAACAACTTCGAGCAACTTCCTAGTGATTCAATAAGCACTACTTAGGAGCAGTCCACCAAATGTTTGAGTAACATTCGTGACCACAAGATAGTTGATGATATCTTGGTGGATATCTTTTACCGTACCTTTGATGAGAACACTTAGGCATGTGTTGACACTCTCATGGGGGGATGTTCTTGGAACAGGGGTCCAGAGAGAGATGTAGAATTGGGTCACAAAGAAGGTTTCAGAAATGGTCCTTATGTGACACCACACAATCGCGATATAGGTACAAACAGTTCTCGAATTGAGGAGAAGTCTGATCACTTGTTAAATAAAGCTGAGACATAGGATGAGACTGTAAGGGGCATGAAATCAGAGATTTCTAGCATAAATTGAAAAATAGAGTCTCACTTTGTGGCTATCAACAACTAGAACAACAGTTTGTTCATGTGTCAACTTAACTTAATCAGCGGCAATGGGGTACTCTGCCTAGCAACACAGTTCAAAATCCTAAAAATGATGGGCAGTGTATGGCGGTTAATACTGGGGATGGAAAGAGCACCATTGATCATCCCATGCCGATTGATGAGCAAGATGTTCGAGAGGATATGGTTACATCCTAGAATGCAGATGAAGGAGATAATTGTTGCAAGGATAGGGTGAGTGAAGCTGGTGGTGTGCCACAGAAGTTGAAGCCCATTCCGAGGCCTCCTCCCCCTTTCACTCAAAGAATCACATAAAAATAGAAAGGAGGAAGGAAAATTCAAGCACTTTCTCTCCATGCCGAAACAACTCTCCATCAACATCCCTCTCATTGAAGCATTGGAGAAGATTCCATGGTATGGTAAGTGTATGAAGGACTTGGTCACTAAAAAGTGCACTATGAGTCAAGAGCTCTCCCAAGAGCTTCAGTATTGCAGTTTTATTGCTACGACGTCCTTGGTTCAAAAGCGAGGAGATTTGGAGTTCTCAAGGGTACTATGTGATCTAGGTGCCAATATTAATATGATACCCCTTGCAGTCTACAAAAAGCATGGATTGGGAGCCCCTACTCCAACGAGCATGTGGTTGTTAATAGTTGATCGCACAGTGATAAAAGCCTATAGAGATACTATATGATGTGTTGGTAAAAGTTGAAAAGTTCATATTACCCATAGACTTTGTGATCCTTGAGTGTGAAGTTGATTTTGAAGTCCCTATTGTCTTGTGGAGGCCCTTCGTAGCCACTAGACACACCTTGGTAGATATGGAGAGGGGCCAATTCAAGTTTAGATTTGGCAAAGATGAGGTCGTGTTCAACAATTTCCAACAAGCAAAGAAAGACAATGATTTAAGAGTGGTCTCTGTTATTGAGGCTATTGATAGTGTTGAACTAGAGGTACCTCTTGAGGTAATATTGTGCGTTAAGACTTTGGAGGCAATGCTGATGAACTTCGACAATGATGGTATCCCAGATAATGATGATACAGTGAGCTCTCTAGGGGTGTCTTACGGTCCTAGGTGCCAAACTAAGCTAGAGATAGATTTGCAAAATCGGGAGTCACCACCCACAAAGCATTCCATAGAAGACCCATCGGTGTTAGAATTGAAGGCCTTTCCAACACATCTAAGGTATACATTTTTTGGGAGCCCAAAACTACTTTGCCAACTATAGTTGTTGTGGATTTGAGTGAGGATAAAGTAAACGCCCTTGTAATGGTTCTTAAATGTTCAAGAAAGCCATCAGATAGATGAATGATTGCAGATATCATTGGTATCCCTCCAGAGGTATGAACACATAAAATCCATCTAGTCAAGGACTATAAGTAGAGCATTAAGCATTAAAGGTGCGTCAACCCCACTATGCAAGAAGTTGTATGCAAAGAGATCATCAAATAGTTAATGCAGGAGTAATATACCCGATTGTCAATAGTGAATGGGTGAGTCTGCTGTAGTGCATTCCAAAGAAAGGAGGTATCATAGTGGTACCATATGCCAATAATGAGTTGATCCTGATGCGACCAGTCATAGGGTGGGGGATATGCATGGATTGCAGAAAGCTCAATGCTTGAACAGATCACTTCCCTATTCCATTTATGGATAAGATGTTGGATCGACTGGCTGGAAAGGGGTGGTATTGATGGGTATCCATTCTATAATCTGATCACCGTTGCTCCATAGGATCAAGAGAAGATGACACTTACGTGCCCCTATGGAACCTTCGCATTCAAGAAGATGCCATTCGGGTTATGTAATGTCCTAACTACATTCCAGAGATACATGTTGTCCCTCTCCTTAGAAATGGTGGAAGAAACTATTTAAGTCTTCATGGATGACTTTAGTGTTCTTGGAGACTAATTCGAGGATTTCTTGAAGCACCTACATGCTTTTCTCCAAAAGTCTAAGGAGAGCCATCTAGTGCTGAATTGGGAAAAGTGTCATTTCATGGTGAAGGATGACATCGTGTTGGGGCATAGGATATCTAGCAAGGGAATCGAGGTTGACATAGCCAAAATGGATGTGATTGAGAAGCTTCCACTACCCATCTCAGTTAAGGGTATGAGGAGTTTCTTGGGACATATAGGATTTTATCAAAGGTTCATAAAAGACTTCTCTAATATTGCACAAACTTTGTGCAAATTACTAGAGAAAGATGCTAAGTTCGTGTTCGATAATGTGTGCCTCAAAGCATTGGAAGAGTTGAAGAAGAGGTTGATCTCAGAGCCAATCATTGTAGCTCTAGACTGGTCCAAGCCCTTTGAAATCATGTGTGATGCAAGTAAGTTTTCTCTAAGTGTAGTATCAGGACAGCGCCAAGAGAAGATATTACATCCCATATACTATGCCAGCAAAGCCCTAAATACAACCCAAAATAATTATACCATCACTGAGTAGGAGCTACTTGCAATGGTCTTTACATTCAAAAAATTCAGGTCATATCTATTACGGGCCAAAGTGTTGATGCATACAAACTTCTCAGCACTTAGATACTTGATGGTTAAGAAGGATGTAAAGCCAAGGTTGATAAAATGGGTGCTTCTCTTGCAAGAATTCAACTTTTCCTAGATAAGAAAGTGTTGGCTGCATCTCATGATTTGATACCTTGGTTTGTATGCTATGCAAATTACTTGGTAATTGATATTGTGCCGCCCGACCTAAACACACACTAACATCGAAAGTTTTTTTCTGATATGTGGAAGTCTTTTTGAGATAACCCATACTTGTTCCGTGTATGTGCTGATGGGATTATTCATCGCTCCATTTCTGAGGTTGAGATGATAAGTATACTCTAGGAATGCCACTCATCATTTGTGGGTGGGCATCATAGTGTAATTCGAATAACACACAAGATATTACAATGTGGGTATTATTGGCCCACTATCCACCAAGATGCCGACAATGATATAAAAGCTTATGATAGGTGCCAAAGAGAGGGTGATCTTTCCCATAAACATGAGCACCCTCTAAACCTTATTATGGTTATTGAGTTATTTGATGTATGGAGGATAGATTTCATGGGACCATTTGTTAGCTCACATCGAAATAAGTACATCCTAGTTGCTGTTGATTATGTATCAAAGTGGGTTGAGGCTGTGGCTCTACCCAACAATGAGAGCAAAAGTGTCACAATATTTCTGAAAAATAATATCTTCTCAAGGTTTGGCATCCCTCGGTGATCATCAGTGATGGAGGTTCTCACTTCTGCAATAGGCTTTTTAAAGCTCTTCTTGAAAAGTATGGAGTAAAACATCGGGTGTCGACGCCTTATCATCCTCAGGAAAGCGGGTAGATGGAGGATTCTAATAGTGAAATTAAACAGATTTTATCTAAAACGATGAATACAAACCAGAAAAATTGGTCGCAAAAGCTGGATGATGCATTATGGGCATATCGGGTAACATTCAAGGCCCCTATAGGCAAGTCTCCCTACCAATTTATCTTCGGGAAAGCACGTCACTTGCCAGTGTAACTTGAACATGAAGCAATGTGGTTAAATTTGGATTGATATGATGCGATATACTTTAGGATGAGTCAACTCAATGAGTTTGATGAATTTTGATTTAAGGCATAAGAGAGCTAAGCCTTGTACAAACAAAGAATGAAGTTGCAACATGACCATCGCATAGAGAACTGCCAATTCGCACCAGGGGAGTTGGTGTTGCTCTACAATTGAAGACTGAAGTTGTTTCCTGGAAAGCTCAAATCAAGATAACTGGGACCCTTTCGAGTAGCACACATTTTCGATCATGGGGCTACTGAGTTGGAGAGACGAAGTAGAGGAACCTTCAAGGTAAATAGCCAAAGAATCAAGCCATACCTTGGGAATGTTGAAGAGATAAAGATGATAGAAGAATGGGATCTTGAGGAAGCCTGAGTACTAAGTCATCTATGTCATACGTGATAATAAATCAAGCACTGCTTGGGAGGCAACCCAAGGTGGACACCCACTTAGGTGCCCAAGTGCATTTTTGAGCCGTTATATTTTATTTTATTTTGATTTTGTGCATTTGGACAATACACATCTTTTTTGATGGGGTGTGGGTAGTTATGAGCCTCAGTGAAGTTTGAGTAGCTTGGATCTATAACTACCCCAATTTTTAATCTTAGGGTTTTCTTGCCTATGTTCTTTTTCCCTATGCATATTTACATTCTGTTAAACCAACATGTTTAGAATGTTTAGATAGTATTTGTAGCATATAATACCAATACTTGTGGGGCATATAGCATTTTTATATTCTGTTTGGAAAAAATGTCACCCACCAAAAAATTTGATTAGTAGTTAGATAGGAACCATGCATGTTTAGGTGTGTGACAATGCATGTCCTGAAAAGTGAGGATAATTTGAGATAAAAAGCATGATCTGAGAGTCTTTTGTTGATAATGTATCCAGTTCCATGTGAGTGTGAGCCTGATTTGCTAGATTCATGTGTGTTGTACTAACTCAAAACTTGCCCTGTTTCTCTAATTAGATTGTAGATTAATTGGATTAGGAAGGGATTTTAGGCCATTGTTCTTGACAATCCACTTAGCCTAAAATGACCAACCAAAACAATGATATAATCCCTTGTTCCAAATGTTTGAGCCTAACATGTACCTATTCTTTGAAAACCCTAATTAACCTAGCCTTGTCCATTGTAAAATGCTGAAATTAGCCCTGGTCCTTCCTTGAACATTGTGCACCTTGACTGAGGAGAGCCTAAGTTGAGGGTAACTTCCAAAAGTAACCCTGGTTCTAAGGACGAATATTGTGCACCTCAACACAGGCCAAGTTGCACGTGGATGATGTAAGGGTGTAACACAAAAATAAGGGGGTGAATTAGTGATATAGAGAAAAAAAAGGGAAAATCATGTACTAGGTGCAAGAAAAATAAGTGATTCCTTAGTTGTAAGCTAAAAAGCAAAATGAAGTGTAAAAACAAGGAAAAAAGCTGAAAAATGAAAAGAAAGCACCCAAAAAAGCTTGAAATAGGAAAAAGGGAGAATAAGGTGAAATTAGTAGAGTTGGTAGGGAAAAGTGTAGAAAATCTCAGTGTCAAGGAGGGCCTTTAGCCTCTATTTTCCCATAATATCATACCAGAGCCCCCTAATCCTACGTTACAAGCCTAGAAAGTCCTAAAGTGATCCTAGTCCAGTTAGTTGAAGGTCTTAAATATGAGTATAGAGGCAAGCCTATGGTATTAGACATTGTGCATGAATATCTTTTGTGAGAGCTAGTGATCTTGTATAGTCCAAAGTTTTAACATGAGAACATCATTAAGATATGAGACTTCTTTCTATGAGGGCACTTACATTGCGTTGTTAATACTAGAATTGTTCAGTAATTGTCGATTGTTGATAATACCTTGCTTGTCATAGTTGTATTGTCACAAACATCAGTTTGCATTGGTTTGTTAGATAGCTATCTGATCCTATTTTGAAAAGTTGGTGTGGGTATCTGAGTCTAAGCATTATGTGATGTATGCAATTGGGTTGAGGCTTGAGTGTTACTGTATTATATATTTAGATTGAGTCCATCGCTTGAGGACAAGCAATAATTTTAAGTTGAGGGTGTTGATGTGCTGCCAAAATACAACACTTTTTTGATGCTTAAAACTTGGAATTTGTGTGTTCTCAATGCAACGTTAGTTGGTTTTACGTGTTCTTGTGTTTATATTTACAGTATTATAGGTTGGCCTTGATCTTGGGAAAAATTATAGAAGTTACTAATTTTTGCTATTATACGAGATCCTCTATGGACCGTAGGGTGGTTTCGTGAATAATTCTAGTGAAAGGTTGTTTTCTTAAATTTATTTTATGAACATCCAAATGATCCACAGAAGTTTTTATGAGTCGTAGAATATGGTTGGTTCCCTGAGGATCAGAGACTCGGACTTTCAGGAATTTCATAACATGAAACCCTTTTATGGGTCGTAAAGCACTTTACTAGTCATAGAGGGGTGTCGTAGAGTTGAAGTCCAAATTTCTAGCAGCTAAGTATGAGACCCTGATTATGGGCCGTGGAATACAATGCGACCCATAAATAGTTTTCATATGCCGTGCCAACCAGTTCTCCTAGTTTGTTTAGGACTTGAATTTTAATTATTACAAATAGGGTTTTTAGGTTATTTTTCATAATTTTTCGCCTAGTACTTAGAGAACTCAATATTTAAGAGAGAGAAAATTGTAAGATCATCTTGGACAGTCTTTGAGAACACTTGTGTTTGAATTTCATTTATAAGTTTGTGATTCTTCTTGAAGTTGGATTTGCTTGTTCTTAATTCTATTGTGTAAGTGTTCAATTATGTCTTCCCAATTCATAATTCTTGCATCTTCATATAACATGAGTAGTTAAAGCCACAACAAGGGTTGTGGAAATCATGAAGAACTAACAAAGTAAAATTAAATAATTTATAATCCTTGGAAGGTGTATATGCATGTATTAATTAATTCTCTTCGTTTTGCATGTTTTCTAGCAGTGGCTAACATTAGAACCTGTCTAGTGTTACTAATGTGATCAAAGTAGTAATGAATAGGAAAAGAGATTAATTAACAGAAATTTGTTGATGTGTTCTCGTCTAATTAACCAAACTGGCCCAAGGGGAGGTTGTACTGGGTCTAATAGGTAAGTTAGTAATGCACATTATAGAGATGGGCCAAGACGCATAGTGAATTCACCTCTCGCCTTTGACCAAAGGGCTTGGTGAATATAACTTACCGCCTTATATGCTATACACTAGAAAATAATTAGGTTATTTGATGTGCAGCCAAAATACAACACATTTGATGTCCAAAACAAGGAATTTTGTGAGTTCTTAATGCGACTTTTTATAGTTTTCATGTGTTTTTGTGTTGTTCTTGCATTAAATTTAGATTGGCATGATTTTGAAGAAAAGTTGTAGATTTTTCTGAAGCTTAGGATATACAAGCACACATACGAGTCATAGCCCAAGCAACAAGTCGTAGGGTATGTCATAGCAAGAAACAGAACCAAAAATTCAGAAATTCGGTAAGAAGAGGTCACCCCTACCAGGCCATCCTACGAGTCATAAGTCTCACCACGATTCGTATAGGTGGACTCGTAGCAAGAACTAGAGAACCAAAATATTGGACCAAAAAATTGAAGGCCAAGATTACGAGAAGAACGTACAAGTCATAGCTCAAGCAATGACTTATACCTATTGGTCGTACCAGATTAGTCCAAGATGCCAAGAGCATGATACGAAACCCCGACTACGACTC
This sequence comes from Solanum clarkiae, assembly GCA_011800125.2. Taxonomy (NCBI): domain Eukaryota; kingdom Viridiplantae; phylum Streptophyta; class Magnoliopsida; order Solanales; family Solanaceae; genus Solanum; species Solanum clarkiae. The sequence continues at coordinate 81,020 of JAABOM020053171.1, read as the reverse complement.
ATAGTTCACCCCTATAAGTCGTACTTTCAAGGCGTACCAGTTGCTAGCTGTCTTTTCTGTGTTATTTTTAGGATTTATTTGTAAACACTATAAATACAATAAGTTAGGTTTTTATTAGGGGTATCCAGATTTTAGAAGATAGAACTTACCTTTAAATATTCTCTCAAGAATATTTTAGAGTTTCAGATTAGTTTATTATTCTCTCTTGAAAAACCCATTTAGGAGATTGCAAATTTTGCTTTGTACTCATTGTTGATCAATCAACCTTTTGGATTTGCAACTTGTGGTGTCTACAATTTTCATTGTTTTTGGTAAAACTATCAACTAGGTCATGTATTTGAATTTTTGCTTGTTTTGCCTTAGGCATGAGTAGCTAAGCAGCCACAACTTGGGTTTGTGGGAATCATGGGTAGTTAATTTGAGATAACTTAGGTTTACTGCATTTCTACGATTAAGGTTTGCATGTATTGCTTTCTTCCCTTCATTATGATTATTGTTTAGTGGTGGCTAATACCAAACACCGCCTACTATCACTAGCCCAACCAAGGTAGTTACGAATAGGAAAAGGGAAGTATATGATAGAATTCGATTGATATGTTCTTGTCTAATCAACCAAACTTGACCAAGGGGAGGTTGACTGGGACAGTCGGTAACGATTAGTTGGCACACCGTGGTGGCCGACCAATTGCCATGGTGAAATTCAACCTTCACCTTCACAAGAGGGATAGAAGAACCTAAGGTACCATCCTGCATGAGAATTTCCAATTGTAGTTATGTTACCTAGGGTAATCGAGTCAACAAACCATGGTGAACACGTTTTCCCTAAAATTGAGTGTTTCTGCGGATCATAGTTTAGTGTTTATATTACTTTGTTCTTGAATCACACCCCCTAATTTAGAGATTTTAGTTATTTATGCTTCAAAATGATTAGTAGTGGATTCTTATAGTCAAATCTTGTATTCCCTGTAGATTCGACCCTAACCTTCAGTTAGGTTAATTGCTGACAACAACCACTTTCTTATTGGAGCATGAACATCATACAAAATTATGGCGCCATTGCCAGGCAATGCAACTAGGATTTGACTTGAATTCACGATTAGTGAGTTCTAGTACTGATTCTTAGAACCTCTTGCATTTTACTATTATTTTTTTTGTTTGATTTTATATACAGGGTGTACTAGGTATGCCCAACACAAGAAGCCAAGGCAATCCCTTAGCTCCACTCAGTTTGGAGATCCATCGACACCAAGAATAATTACTCAAGTGAATGAGGATATCGAGGTTGAGTAGGATATGAATACAAATGAAGATATGGGAATAGAGGAGAATCCACCACAAAGGGGTAATAGACGACAACTCAGGGACTTCAATGAAAATGCTTATGGATGGAATCAATATCGATTGAAACCTATAGCTATGGATGTTACCAGTACCATAGAACTATCTCTTTTACCTGCAGATAATAAGTTCACGATTTCAAGTGGATTGCTCCAAATGCTCCAAAACCGTAGACTATTCACAGGGCTACCTTTGGAGGATCCCCACCATCATCTCCAAAATGTGGTATTTGTTTGCAAGAGTATCAGGGGGACACAAAATCTTTCTCTTGATGTTGTTGGTTTAAGAGTGTTTCCACTGTCATTGATGGGAAATGCAGCTGTATAGTTGTCTGAGCTTCCTCCGGGTACTACTACAAGTTGGATGAGCTTCAGAGAGTATTCCTTGAAAGATATTTTCCAAGATAAAAGTTGAAGCTCAAGGACCGAATCAATAACTTTGAGCAATTATCAGGTGATTCTATTAGCATAACGTGGAAAAGGTTTACTAAATGCTTGAGCATGATCCTTGATCATAATATTGTTGATGATTCTATCGGGCACTTGACGAGAATAGCCAAGCTTGGCAGGACACAATCATGGGAGGCATGTTCCTTGACCAACCTTTTGCATTGATAGCCATAAGGATGGAGCAAGTGGTCAAAACAAATGGAGCATGGGGCCAATAAGATCGAGGTGTGATGAAACCTTCTTGTGTGGTCAATACCAACAATGAGTAAGCAAAGGTAAATGAAGAGATCATAGAGTAACTTGCTCAACTTTGCACAAGCAAGGACTTTGTTTTAAAGCAAAACAAAGCAAGTGTCAAGGAAATCACCCACCAACCTTCGAAGGCTTCCATCTATGATGATCCATTCCTTGATGAAGATGCATGTTTTGTAAGAAACCAAGCACCGTGTTTCCAGAACAACCCCCCGAGGGTTCAATTCGAACTATTGGAGGCAAAGGTCCGGGAATCGAGGTCAAAACTTCAATCATGATGGGGTGTATAGAGATATATGGGGTAGATGCTATGAGAGAGAGAGTGCCATATGCTGAGTGAGAAAGAAGAGAGGGCTACATGAATGGTCCTTATGTGCCACCTCACAACCGTGATGCCAAGTCAAGTAACTCCAGGATCGAAAGGTGTTTGAAAAGTTTGTGAAGAGGGACGACCACCAAGATGATACTTTAAAGGGAATAAATGCAGATATTTCAAGTATTAACCAAAAAATAGAGTCTCACTCGGTGGCGATTAAGCAACTTCAAGAACAATTTGGATAAGTTTCTTCATAGTTGATCTAACGCCAAAAGGGCACCTTATCAAAAAATACAGTTCAAAATCCTAAAAATGAAGGGCACTGCATGGCAGTCATGACCCAGAGTGGCAAGAGCATCGTAAATCCCCTTATGCCGATAAATATGGATGATGTTGATGAGAAGGGTCTTGGTGGTGAAGTCGTGTTTGAGGGAGAAGATCCAAAGGTTTTTGGGATGCAACAAGAAGAGGCAAGGGAGCATGAGAAATTGAAATTAATTCCTAAACCCCCTCCTCCTTTCCCTCAAAGGCTTGTGAAAAAAGAAGAGGAGGGTAAATTCAAACACTTCCTCTCGATGTTGAAGCAACTCTCCATCAATATTCACCTTCTAGATGCTTTGGAGAAAATGCCTAGGTATGTCAAGTACATGAAGGATTTGGTGACCAAGAAATGCAATTTGAGCCAAGAGTTATCACAAGAACTCCAACAATGTAGTGTAATTATGACCAAAGGCCTTGTTAAAAAATGATGCATTCACCATTCCTTGCACCATTGGTGATGTTGAGTTTGCAAGAGCATTGTGTGACTTAGGAGCGAGTATCAATCTAATACCTCTTGCTGTATTCAAAAATCTTGACTGTGGTACTCCCACCCCGAAAGTAATGATGTTGCTTATGGCTGATCGAACCATTAAAAAGGCTAGAGGGAATCCTTTTGGATGTGCTTGTTAAAGTTGATAAATTCTTCTTAATTTCTTCTTTCCCGTGGACTTTGTGATCCTCGATCGCAAAGTTGATTTTGACGTGCCCATCATCTTGGGGAGACCATTTCTGGCCACTATGAGAACCCTAGTTGATATGGATTCGGGTCAATTACGATTTAGGATTAATGATACAGAGTTCGTGTTCGATATTTTCCAATCCATGAAGCACCCGAATGAGTTTAAGGGTGATGTGTGGACCCCTGATGATAGTAGATGAAGGACGATGACAAAGTCGAGGCATGACGTTAAACAAAGTGCTTCTTGGGAGGCAATCCAAGCATTGTTGATAATTGTTTGTTTGTTTTAAGTGTTTTTGGTTGTTGAGATTCTTAGGTAGAAGGTGTGAGTGCATTTTTATGTTAAAAATCATTGATGCAGTTGTAATATTTGGAATTTGTTGTGTTTTAAGACATGGTTTGCAAGTGAAAATCAAAGAGTTGAAAAAGGTGAGAGAATGACACTTGGAGCAACCTCTACGAGCAGGCCTATGAGTCGTAGTCATTACTACGACTTGTAGAGGGAATCAATGAGTATCAGAAGTTAGAAGGTACTCTACGAGCCAATCTTACTACTCGTAGGACCCCTATGAGTCGTAGGTGGGGTTCGTGTTGCCCAGGTAAGATTCTAAATTTTTGCAAGTGTTGAGTCTGTTATGAGACTAGGACCTACGAGTTATAGGATAGCCTACGACTCGTAGTCAGGGTCTCGTAGCCCTGACCTGCAGCTTTTTAATGTCCGACCTAGTTTTAGAATAAAAGAGGTCAAAATAAAATTTGACCCCTAATTTCATTTCGTAAACCTAGTTCCGAAAATTTCCCCTAAACCCATCCCCATACTTCTCTTTTTCGACCAAAATTTTTGCTACTCATGTCATTTTTCGGCAAGGATTCTGGCGAGGTCACTATTACCTAGGGTTTCGGCCTGATTTTTAATTCTCTTTGCTTGGGTTTAATTCTCCGATCAATCAATAAGCCTCATGGTTACATTTAGCAACCTTTTATGGTGAACCTATTACTTAGATGAGTGTAGGCTTAGTTTAACCATGTATAATCATTCCATGTGGTGATTTTTGATCTATACATGAAACATTGGGTTTGTATGCTTTGAAAGTTTTTTTGTGATTAATTTTTTTTTGAATTCTTGAGGTGGAAACTGTATATGCAAAAATTGTTGGTTCACAGAATGTAATGCTAAATTGTTGTCCAACTAGTGTTTGATCTATTGTCGGAATTGAAATTTAGAAGGCTTAGGAGTGTTCCAGATGTCTTAACTTGGTGGATTAGATTGAAATGGTCTAAATGGTATTTGCATCTCTATAGAATGTCTTATTGATATCAAGTGTGAGCGTGGAAAGTATTTTATTTTCGGTGTGCTTGATATACTGTTAAAATGATTTCTTAGGGACGATTGTTGTTTTAACTTTTGGTTATCATTATGGGATTACTTATGGGCCAAATATTTTGTATCGTTCTTATATGTCAAAGTATTTTGAATACTGTGCTTAGCTTGTGCGTGTTGTGGGAAAATTAGAGGCACTACTGGTGCCTTCTATTTTCAGCTATGAGGCAATCTTACGACTCGTAGGTTACCTAAGAGTCATAATGGTCCCTCATAGAAAGCATCAGTGACCTATGCGCTCTTCATATTTCCCATACGAGACTCACATATGACTCGTAATACATGTTACGAGTCATAGGAAGGGGCTCATAATCCTAACTCAATTCTTGAAAATGTCTCTGAAATTCGGTATGAGGCTAGGCTACGACTCGTAGGCTCCCCTATGAGTCTATCTTCCTCTCGTATCTAAGGTCAGGTTGCATTTTTATAAGTCATACTATTACTACGAGGCTAGTGTACGACTCGTTGGGCATCCCACGAGTCGTGACTGTACTCGCACCTGCTGACCTGCAAGTGTTTCAGTGATCTTTCTTCTATTTTATTTTGTTTCTATGCTTCAGTGTTTGCGTGTCTTGTTCTGTGTTATGTGATTTATCGGATCAAGCAAATTGAACTTATATGTTGCTATGTGGTTGGTTTGAGCAACATGGTTGGTTTGCAGATAAAAGGCCCCCAAACGACAAACATGCAGTTCGAACTCTCCAACGGAGGTTGATGGATGAATCCCTCGAGCCTGAGCATTCAGAGGGCTCTGTGGAAGTCCACAGAGTCAAAGTAGACCCTGAAGCCAATAGACCCCAGATCTGGGCACTTGCAGGACGAACACCCATGGAAATTAGTAGTTCCTCCCATTCTGAAGAGGAAGAATACCAGGGTAATAGGGACGGGTTGGATAGCAGCCTACCACAAATGACCCCCTCACACTCAGGGTCAGAATCGGAGTCGGAGAGCACCCCCCAAACCCATCAGGAGGAAGTACAGTACCAACCCCCTGCCAACTGCAGATGGTGTGTCCCAGGGATGAAGGAGATATATGATCAGGGTTTAGAGCCCAAGGGAAATCCGGTGCGGCAATTTCATGAAAAATTGAGACTGAACGACTTGGGGTAGGATAAAGTGCCTGGCTTGGATGCAAAGTTAGACAAACATGGGCTATGATGGACCACTAAGCAACTAGGCAAGTATGCCCCCTTTATAGTCCATAAGTTTTATGCAATGTATCTTGCTACACTCCACCGGGGGTTATCAAAGAACAAAAAGCTAATGGAGCAGCCGAGGTTATGGGTGGTTCCAGTCCGAGGTAGGAGAGTTCTTATTTAAGAGGAGACCATTCACTGTGTCTAGTTTGGGATCACTTATAGAGCGTCTCAATCTACCACCACATATGATGAATGCATTGCCAAGATGAGGAGAACAGTGATTCGAAAGAACATCGGGGCTAGGGCAGAGCTTCTATGATGGATTGCAAGCCCGATTTGTGAGGAGAGCTTTGAGCTGACGTGGGTTATAAACCATGCTGATCCTATTGTGAAGGCCCACCTCTCTTTTCGGGCCAAGTTTTGGTGGTCCATTATCTATTAGAGTATCCGGCCCACTTTCACGGATAATGTGATCACTTTGGAGTGGGATGCATTATTAGCCAGCATCTTAGCTAGTTATAAAATTGACTGGGCTCGGATCATCTCAGAGCGGATCTATAAGGCAACCATCCAGACGAACACTTCACTGCCATTTCCTATTTTAATTCATCGTTTGTGCGGTGCATTGGGTGTTCCCATTGACCTCCACCAGGACCAGCACATAGAGGCTAGATGCACCATGGTTCCCAGCCTAATAAAGGCTAACGAAAACCTGGTGGCCTTACCACGAGCAGTTCCTCATATTTCAGAGCAATTCCTAATAGAGCGTCTCACTTAGAGTGCACCTCCAGTTGCTACCGGCACTATTTCAGCTGCTATAGAGCCCATGCCAGCTATGGAGATCGAGTCCACATCATCCTCCAGTACTTCAGCACCAACAACAGCTTTATTACAGGTTGATTCTCTTACTTCTTCTATTGCTTTTTAGGAATTATTATGCAGGGTGGCCACGGCGGAGTCTCAACTATGGGCTTTATCTTCATAGGTCAGACCTTCAGTTGACCAAACCATACAGGACTCAGAGGAGAGGATGAAGGCATTCACCCGCAATTTGGTAGATGAGAGACTTAGAGCAGTGGATGCCCAAGTCCATGCTTTCAAGGCGAGAGTCCAGTGGAGACTTGAGGGAGCTCGGCCTGCTGCACGAGTGCTGTGATTGAGGAGTTAGCCAAGTTTAAAGCTGAATTATTATAGATGTTTGCATCTCTTGTTACAATCCCAAAGGTGGCACTGGTGAGTGATGAGGTATTTGAGTAGCTAGCTGACCATTCGGACGTCCGTGTGAAGAGGCCCCTTGAGCATGATGATGATATCGAGATAGCTCAGAAGCGGCTGAGACCGGACGAGGAGCCCATACATAGGAGGTAGTGCAAGAGTCGCTGTTGTTGGTGGCTATTCAAAGAGATTGGGCACAACAAACCCTACATGGAGAGAGTAGCTTAAGTACTGTTGTGGAGGAGATATAACCCCAGGATCCCACAGACTAGCCAGAGACCGATTCTTGAAGCACCATGATGTTTGACTTCTTTTTGCCCCAGTTCTTAAATTTGTCGTTATTGATATTTTGTCCTTTTGTTAGACAATTTTTATCATTATGTTGTTTTGGATGTTTGTGTTGGATAATGTTTTGTTACGTTGGTTTTGGATATTAGTTTTTAAACGTTGGTTTTTAATGTCTATATATATATCTATGTTACATCTGCATATTTTCGTATTCTATGTGTTTTTACTTTGAGGACAAAGTATCCTATTTTGATGGGGTGTGGGAACTTATGTATTAAAGTGAAGTCTGAGTAACCTCGAGTCCATAACTTCCCCTATTTTTGGTGCCAAGGTTTTCTTGCCGTGCTTTGGGTACCCTCAAAATTTTTGAGATTGTAGTAGTTGATGCATTCATACATTTTTGAGTATCTGGCAATGTTTTTTTTGATATTATAAAGGTAAGATGAGGCTGAAAGTATGACATATGAATCTATACATGATTGTGGATGCAATGCCATGTGTATTTTGAGCCTATTTTGTTGTATTCATGTATCATGTACGGACTCAGAACTTGCTTTAGTATTCTAAGATTGATTTGGTGATGTGGTGGATATGGAAAGGATCTTAGGCCTTTATTTTTTGAGTGAACCCACTTTTGACCTAAATGACCCACCAAATGAGTGAGTGAATCCCTTGTTCCAAAATTTTTAGCTTCTCATATACTCATTCTTTCTTAACACTTTGCTAACTTAACCTTGTTTGATGAAATACCTTGATATTGGCCTTGGCCTATCCTTGAACATGTGAATCTTGATTGAGGGTGGCTGCAGTTGGTGGCCCTGGTTTGAGGCATAGACATTGTGTACTTTACCTGAGGCTAAAATCCTAAGTTGAGGGTTGCCCTTATTATGGTAAAGTAATAATACTAAGGTGGTTAGTTGGGAAATCAAGAAACAAATAAAAAAAGAATGAATCGCATGAAGAAGAAAAAATAGAAAAGTGCTTTGAGTTGAGAAAAATTTGCAAAAATGCATTTGAAATTGAGGTACAACTGAAAAAGAGAAAGAAAGAACTCTAGAAAAGTACAAAATAGGAGAATGAGGGTGGATTTATTGAAAAGGGTTGGATTATGACAACATAAAGTATTGGTAAACATGGTTCAAGGATAGATTTTAGTCACTACTTGCCTAAAATGCCATACCAAAGCCCTCTGGACCTACGTCACAAGCCCATGTTCCTAAAGTGATCCAAATCCACTTTATCACCAAGCCTAAAGATGAGTATATAGGAAAGTCAATGGTGTTAGTCAGTATGCATAAATTTCAAATGCGAGAGTGAGAATGCTTCCTCAGTCCCTGAATTCTAAATGCATTTTTGAGTGAGTATGAGGGACTTCTTTCCAATGAGGGAATTTTTAGTACTTGAGTAGCATATGACTATACCAGCAATTGTGGACGGTTAACGGTCCTTAGCTTTTCATAGTTGGATTGCCAGGTATCTCATTATGTTCTTGTTTTGTTTAATAACCTTGCAATCCTATTTTGAAAATGGTAGATGGGTACCTAAATCAAAGGAGTTGTTGTATATGCCATTACTGTAGCTACTATGTATTTCTCATTGTCTGCTTAGATTAAGTCTTCGCTTGAAAACAAGCAACAATTCTAATTTAAGGTTGTTATGTGCTGCCAAAATACAACACATTTGATTCCCTAAATAAGGGATTTTGTGAGTTCTTAATACGACTTTTTTAGTTTTCATGTGTTTTTTTGTTGTTCTTGCAGAAAAGTTAGGTTGGCATGATTTTGAAAAAAAGCTGCAGATTTTGCTGAAGCTTAGGACATACGAGCACATCTACGAGTCATAGCCCAAACTACGAGTCATAGGGTGTGTCGTAGAAAGAAATAGAGACCAAAATTCAGAAATCTGCTAAGTGGAGGTCACCCCTACGAGGCCATCCTATGAGTCGTAAGTCTCACCACGACTCATAGTAGGAATCAGAGAGCAAAAATGTTGGACCAAAAAGCTGAAGGCCAAGACTATGCGAAGAACATACGAGTCGTAGCTTAAGAAACGACTCATATTGTGGGTCATACCAGTTTATTGCAAGATGCAAAGAGCCTGATACAAGACCCCGACTATGACTCATAGGTCACCCTATGAGTCGTACTTGCAAGGCGTACCAGCTTCCAGCTGTCTTTTTTATGTTATTTTTAGGGTTTAATTGTAAACACTATAAATACAACAAGTTATGTTTTTATTATAGGGATTCCAGATTTTAGAAGATTGAACTTGCCTTTGAATATTCTCTCAAGAGTATTTTAGGGTTTTAGATTAGTTTATTGTTCTCTCTTAGAAAACCCATTTTCGGAATTTTAAATCTTGCTTTGTACTCATTGTTGATCAATTAAGCTTTTGGATTTGCAACTTGTGGTGTCCACAATATTCATTGTTTTTGGTAAAACTATCAACTATGTCATTTATTTGCATTTTCTCTTGTTTTGCCTTAGCCATGAGTAGCTAAGCACCCACAACTTGGGGTTGTGGGAATCATGGGTAGTTGATTCGAGATAACCTAGGTTCATTGCATATATACGATTGGGGTTTGCACGTATTGCCTTCTTCCTTTCATTCTAATTGTCATTTGGTGGTGGTCAACACCAAACCCCGCCTACTATCACTAGCCTGACCAAGGTAGTGACGAATAGGAAAAGGGAAGTAGATGAAAGAATTCGATTGATATGTTCTCATCTAATCAACTAAACTTGACCAAGGGGAGGTTGACTGGGATAATTAGGAACTGTTAGTTGGTACGCGATGGTGGACGACCAAGCGCCTTGGTAAAATTCGACCTTCACCTTCACAAGAGGGCTGAAAGAACCTAAGTTACCATTCTACATGAAAATTTCCAATTGTAGGTATATTACCTACAGTAATCGATTCAACGAACCATGGTGAACACAATTCCCATAGTTTAGTGTTCATTTTACTTTGTTCTTGAATCACAAACCCCCCACCCTATTTAGAGATTTTAGTTATTTATGGTTGAAATGATTAGTAGTGGATTCTTGTAGTCAAGCCCTATATTCCTTGTGGATTCGACCCTAACCTTCAGTTAGGTTAGTTGCTGACAGCGATCGCTTTCTTATTGGAGCGTGAACATTATCATTATGCAGTGACACTTAGTTGGGGAATAATGAGGAACACAATAACCTAGTTTCTCTCCATATTGACTTCTCTCTTGTGATAGTTTAGTTATATTTCTCATTGATTATTGCAACCCCTTGGGGAAGTAAGTTGGTTAACCATATGAATTGCAATCAACAATTTCTCTTGAGTCTACATATTCCCTATGGGTTCGATCCGAATCTTTGTTAGGTTCTATTTCTTGACAACAACAACTTTATCCTCATAAAAAGAGGTGTCACTTGGTCGATATCAATCCATAATTCTTGAAAAGTGTGTATGCATGTATTAATTAATTCTCTTCATTTTGATTTCTTTCTAATGGTGGCCAACATTAGAACCCGCCTAATTCATATTGACTAGATCAAGGTAGTAATGAATAGGAAAATAGATTAATTAACAGGATTCGATCTGATCCCTCTTGTCTAATCAACCAAACTAGATCAAGGGGAGGTTGTAGTCAAGGTAGACCCTTGACTCTGTGTGACCCAGAGATCTAGAAGAAACTAAGACGAATGGCCCAGAACAAGGCAAACAGTACTGCAAACGCGGCAATGGATGCAACACTGAACCAAAACAATAATATTAATAACCCACCACCACTTAAGCATGCTAATCCACCACCATATAATCTTTAAGTTGCGGCTAACACATGGAATCAATGCAGGATTGATCCTACATAGTGGATGTCACTAGAGACATTGTGTTACCTCCAGTATTGAATGACACAAAGTTCATCTTTTTGAGTGGGTTACTTCAAATGCTGCAAAATTAGGGTTGTTTGCTAGCTTACCATCAGAGGATCTGCATAACTATCAACATAATGTTGTCTTCATCTACAAGAGCATGATGGGGAGCCAAAATCTGTCCATCGATGCTGTTAGGCTCCGTGTCTTCGTATTATATCTAATAGGCTAAGCAACACTACGGTTTTCCGATCTATCATAGTGTTTAATCACTAGCTAGCCTAAAATGCACTAGGCCATTTTGGAGAGGTTCTTTCCTAGGTCAAAGAAGCTGAAGTTGAAGGATCATAACAACAATTTTGTGCAATTTCTTGGTAATTCAATCAAAACTGTGTAAGAAAGGTTCACAAAGTTCCTGAGCAGTGTCCCTGTCCACAAGATCATTGATGATGCCTTGGTGGAAATATTCTATCTAGCCTTGGATGAAAATAGCCAAGTTGTTGCTAACACTAGCATTGGAGGCTCATTTTTAGATTGTCCGATTCCAGAAATTGATGAAAGGTTGGAAAGAGTGGTCAAGACTAATCGTGCATGAGGGACTAGAGACAAGTCAACAACTAAAATAACGTTATTTGTAAGTACTAATTCGGCACAGGCTAAGATTAATGAGGAGATATTGCAAGAGCTTTATCGGATTAGTACTAATATGGGGTTGTTGATAAAGCAGAGCTAGGAATGTGTGAATGTAGTAGCTCATTAGCCTCATTGAGCACCCATGTATGAAGAGCCTTACTATGAGTTTGACACTTGCTTTGTTACTGATCAGATGGTGGATTTCTGTACTAACACCCAAGGTCCAATCAGGACGATTGGCATCAAGGTCAATCTAATAAAGGTTCAAACTTTAATAGGGATTGCGCTTGCAGAGACAATAATCGAGGAGGCTACTATGATAGTAATAAGGGACAAGATAGAGATGTTGATTGGGGATGAAAAGATGGTTACAAAAATGGTCTATATGTGTCACCACGTAATCAAGACTCTAATGCTGATAGCTGTCAAATTAAGGAGATACACTCAGGATCATACCTTGAAGGGGATGAAAGATGACATCTCCAATATTAATTAGAAAATTGAGTTCCATTCTTTTGCTATCAAGAAACTGGAGAAATAGTTTGGTAAATATTGACTAAATTGAACCAGCATCAGAAAGGTATATTACCCAGCAATACAATTCATAATCCCAAAATGAAGGGTAGTGTATGGCAGTGACGTCATATGGTGGCAAACGGACCATTGAACCACCAATGCTAGTTAATGATAAGGAGGTTCATGAGGAGATGGTTGATAACAAGGATGTAGATACTCAAAATGTTAGTGCCAAATATAGAGTGAGTGATGCAGCAGTGACACCACAGAAGTTAAAACCATTCCTAGCCTACGCCCCCATCTTTAGAGACTCAAAAAAAAGAAGGAGAAAGGTAAATTCTAGCACTTAATCTCCATGATGAAGCAACTCTCTATCAATATCCCCCTCATTGAGGCATTGTAGAAGATGCCTGGGTATGCAAAATTCATGAAGGACTTAGTGATGAATAAGTGGACTATAAGTCAAGAGCTCTCTTAAGAGCTTCAGCATTGCAGTGTGATAGCAACAAGGTCCCTTGTGCAAAAGAGAGAAGAGCTCGAAGCGTTCACCATACCGCACACTATTGGAGATGTCAAATTTTCAAAGGGATTATGTGATTTAGGTGCTGACATCACTCTAATGCCTTTTGCAGTGTTCAAGAAGTTAGGCTTGAGAGCCCTACCTTAACATATATGAAGTTGTTGATAGTTGACAGGATGGTGAAGAAGCATGTGGGGATATTCCATGACATCCTTGTCAAAGTGGGAAATTGATATTGCCTACAAACTTTGTGATCCTAGATTGGGAAGTTGATTTCGAAGACCCAATCATCTTAGGAAAGCCTTTTCCAGGAACTTGTGAAGTATCAGTGAATATGGAATTATGCTAACTCAAGTTTTGATTAAATGATGAAGACATCATCTTCAACATCTGTCAGTCTGTGAAGAGGCTCAATGATTTGAAGATATAAGTTTGGACACTTGGTGAAGTCTGAATAACCAAGTTGTAAAAGTCATGCCACGATAATAAATCAGGCGATACTTGGGAGGCAACCCAAGATATATATAATATAACAGTAGTCCTTTTTTTGTTTTTAGCTTTTTTGACTTATAGGTAGTTGAATTTTATCATTTTGTTTGTAATTTTTGAACTAGAGGACTGGAGGCATATAGAGTAAAAGTTTGTTCTTTGAATGATATGCAGGAACAAGGCTAAGTCACCAAACTAGGAGTGAAGAGAAACAAAAAGTGGCTCTATAACCAATTTTACAAATCATGGTTCCCACCTCCCATACACTGATTCGTAGAGCACTTTCAATAAGAAAATTGTTGTGCACTCCAGTCTATGGCCAACTTTATGGTCCATAGATAAAACTATGGGTAGTGAATGGGGCTCGCGGACCTCAAGTAAGATTCCTACGACTGCCTAAGTATTGAGAGCTTCTACGACATAATCTATGAGTCATATGTCTATGTACAACCCGTAGATGGGTCCTCAAAGTCAATCTACTAAATTAAGGTTTAGGAGCATGACGATACTGTGTTCTATAGATCGTAGAATCTTCTACAGCCCGTAGTCAGGGTTTTGTAGGGCCTAAACCCAATTATTACCCAACCCGGTCAATGTTATAAAAGAGGGGTAAAATAATTTACCTCTCACTCTTGCCTGAATTCCCAAAAATAGCCAAACCCTTCTTTTCCCCTGTGTCTTTGACCATCATCTACCCAACCACCATACTTCCCGTGAATGTTTAGCAAGCTCCGGCTACCTGGGTTTTCCCACCACCTTGGCTTCCTCCATCAATTTTTTAATCTCTTGATCAAAATCTAGTATGTTTTTTACTTTGATTTTTATATTCCACCAGAAATTGTATCATTGGGATAGTGTATTGATGGGAATGGTATTCTAAAGTTATAATCCTAGTAATTTATATGGCACATTAATGACAAATAATTTTTCGTTGAAGGTCGCCTATGAATTGAACCATGTAATACTAAAAATTGTGTTTAATGAAATTTGTCATGTCGTGCGTGTATGTCATTGCTTGAAGTCACGTAGTCGTATGGCATTGGAATGAAATTGACAAATTTGTTTGGAAAATGGCAAGTGATTGCGTGTGTGTGAATGATAGAACAAATTTTAATTGTCCAATGGTGGTCAGAATGTGTTGTGAATGTATAATAAATGTTTGATGGGGTAGTTTCATAATTTACACATGTGAGGTATTGGGTAACTTGTTGGAATTGTTTGAGTGCAAAAATTGATGCTCCGATGCTGTGTATGTTTGCTTTGCCTTATTGTTGAGTTCATTTTGGGACCCCTCTAATAGACTTAGAAAATTCAGGTTATTGTATCTTTTACAGAACGAGAGTCTTCTATGACCCATGGATTAATCCACAAGTTGTAGTTACCCCTCGCGAGTAAAAATAGTAGCCTGGAGTTCTAAAATTCCATCAGACGAAACGTTATAATGGTTGTAGTTTAGATTACGGCTCATAAACAGGTTTCATAGGGTTCATGCCTGTAAATGTCAATTCTGGAACTAGATCTATGACTCTGTCGATGGGTCGTAGTTTGTTCTACGTGCCATACCTGGTCGCATAGTTGTAGTTCCACTAACTTGTTTTACTGTACCTTCCCATCTGTGAAGGCTTTCTATGGCTCGTAGGTTTCCCTACGACACTTAGACGAGCCTTCTTAGGTTCTTCTATCAACTCTCTTGTAACGTTTTGCTTTTGTTTCCTATACTGGTGGGATAATATATGTGATTAATCGTGTGGATTTCAGGTATGATGGCACCCAAACCTAGGAAGAGTGAGATCCATGGCATGTAGTAGAGATTAAGAGATGAGTCCTCGGATGCCCTGCCTACTTCTGAGTCCAGTGGTTCCCTCGAGGACCTCGATTGCCTGCTAGATATAGGCATCTAGTGATTGCAAACATAAGTGGCTACCAGAAAGATAGGGCAGCCTCAGACTAAGGCAATAGTGATCCTCCCTCCCATGTCTGACGAGGAAAGTGGCAGGGACAATAACTCCACATAGATGAATTCTTCCAAAGAAGGATCTGAGTTTGGATCATGAGAGAAGTTCGATTCTAAGTCTTTTGCAACAACCCCAGCACCACCCTCACCTCCAAATGCATTGTCCAACTAGTGGTGTATTTAGGGCATGCAACAATTATACCACGACGACCTCCAACAAGACAAGCGAGGCCTACAGGGCCATACTTTATTTGAGGATCCCCGAATTATCACTTCAGGGCTGGATAGTGTCCCCGAACTCAGGACACCATAACTCATTACAGCTTACAGTGGCTGGTAGCTCCGTCGAAGAAGTACTCCCTGTCGATGGTCAGAGAGTTTTATGTTTCATATGGCACCACCGTCCTAGAGTCGACCCCTAAGGGGAAGAGACCCCTAGCTCAGTGCTAGTTGACACACATGAGGGTAAGAGGAGTTCAAGTCAATTATCAAAGGCCACCATCTAGCGTGTTCTTTTCCTAATCACTTTAATTTATAGTATAGCTAAACATTTTATAAGTGTGCATCAACTTTTCAAAGATAAAAATTTAAAAATATTATCTAATCTATGTTGTCCAAAGTTAGAGGACTTTAGATTGTATAAAGATGTTTTCCTTAATAAGGTTATAATTAGAAAAGATTGTAATCATGATTATTGGAAAGAAAAATTTATTAATGGTTTACTAAACTTATTTGTAGATAAAGTTAGAATAAAATTAAAAGATAAATTTGATGGAAAAATTCCTTATCATCAATTAACCTATGGTGATCTTATATGTTTTATAAATGTGACATGATTAGATTTATGTGCAAATATAAAACTTAAGAAATAGTTAAAAAATGATAGAAAAAATATAACAAAAAGAATTAGGAAATTTTTGTCAAGATTTTGGATATACCAAAATATCTGCTCCTTCAAAAGAATCCTCCAAAATTATAAAAGATAAAATAGATATTACTAAAATAAAAGAAAAATAAAAAAATCATTCTTATAGTTTTACTCAGATACTTGATCCTTTCAAAGTCATAGATATCAAAGGACCAACTAATAATTTAAGATATTTTTCTTGCAAAAAAGAATTTACATAATATTATATTTTCAGGCAGTGCAGAAATATTCTATTCTACGTGAACTTCTCAAACTACATAAGAAATTATGGTGACAATACCTGTTTATTACCTTCAAATTAGATCCACCATTCGTAAATCATAAGAGATTAACTGCATTTTTTATTTCATCAGGACATTTGATTAACCACGTATGAGTATTTGGCCTAATATATATATCGAGTCCTGGATGAGAATAGCAAAGCTTCTGCTCACAATATCATGGGAGGCTCATTTGTTAGATTATACATTTTCGGCAATTGCTGAAAAGTTGGAGAGAGTGGTCAAGATGAACTGTGCATGGGGGACTAGAGACAAGTCAATAGAAACAAGCACGTTCTCAGTCAGTACTAATTCACTGCAGGCTAAGATAAATGAGGAGATGATAAAAGCATTTGCTTGGATTAGTAACAGTATGGGGTTGTTGATGAAGCAGAGTTAGGAACGTGTGAATGTAGTGATGTGCTATCGAAATAAAACAAATTTGACGCCCAAAACAATGGATTTTGCAAGTTATTAGTGTGTCTTTTTATTGTTTTTATGCGTTTTTGTGTTATTCTTGTAGAAAATACAGTTGGCATTATTTTGGGACAAAATTATAGATTTTGCTAAAGTACAGGACATACGAGCCACCCTACGAGTCGTAGCCTAAGCTAAGAGTCGTAGGGTGCCCTCGTAGCAAGAAAAAGTGATCAATATTAGGAACTTGCAAAGTGAAGCTCAGCCATACAAGGCTAACCTACGAGTCGTAAGTCGCACTACAACTCATAGTAGGGGGCCCAAGAAACAGTGTGTCAAATGTTTTGACCAAGAACTACAACTCAGGACTACGAGTCGCAGAGAAGACCATAAATCGTAGAAATGGATCGTAGCAGTCAAGTCTAAAATCCCAAATGCTGAGTACGAAAGCCCAATTATGACTCGTAGTTCACCCTACCAGTTGTATCTACAAGACGTAACTACTGCCAACTGTATTTTTATTTTATTTTTAGTGTCTTTTTGTAAATAGTATAAATAATTATTGTTAGGTTTTTTGAAGGAGAGATTCGACACTCCATAGATTCTAGAGAGAACTTTGAATATTCTTAGAGGCTTTTCTAGGGTTTAGTATAGGTTTTCATTATTTTAATTTGAAGACACATTTTGGGAGATTGAAAATCACATTGTACTCATCTTCCATTAATCCAAGCTTGTAGTTTCAATATCAAAGTGGTGTTGTTCTTCATTGTTTTTTGGGTAATCTCTTAATCATGTCTTTTATATTCATTGTTGTTGATTTTGTCTTAGCCATGAGTAGTTAAGCACCCATAACTTGTGGTTGTGGGAACCACTGACTCGAAATAACCTAGACTTTGTGCATTTCTTCTGTTGGGTATTTGTGTATTGTTTATTCCCCTTCACTTTGAATGTTGTTTGGTGGTGGCCAACACCAAACCCCACCTACTGTCATGATCTCGACCAAGGTAGTGAGGAATAGGAAAAGGAAAGTAGATGATAGGATTCGATTAATGTGTTTTTGTTTAATCAACCAAACCTGACCAAGGAGAGGTTGACTGGGACAATAGGTACCGATTAGTTAGCACACCATGGTTACCGACCAATCCCCATGGTGAAATTCGAGCTTCACCTTCACAAGAGGGCTGGAAGAACCTAAGTTACTGTCTTGCATACAATTTCTTGATTGGAGTTATGTTGTCTAGGGTAATTGAGTCAACGAATCATGGGGAACAGAATTCCCAAGTTGTCCTTCAATTTGATTGTCTTCTCGCATTAGTAGTGTAGTGTTTATTTTTGTTCTTCATTTTGAATCACAAACCCCCCATCATTTTAGAGAATATAATATTCGATGCTTCAAATGATTATTAGTGGATCAACACAGTCAAGCCCCATATTCCCTGTGGATTCGACCCTAACCCTTGGTTAGGTTTATACTTGATAGTAACTGCTTTACTGTTGGAGTGCGAACGACAAAATTTATGCCGCCTTTGCTGGGAATACTACTAGTTTCTTGACTTGATTTCAGTATTAGTTAAATCAAGTTTTAATTTCTAGATTCTTTTGTATTTTACTTTTGTTTTTGTTTTTGTTGTTTAGTTTTGGTTGCAGGGTGTAACTAGGTTTCTGTATCTTTTACAGAACGAGGGTCTTCTACGATGCATGAATTAGTATACAAGTTGTAGTTACCCCTCATGAATAAAAATAGTAGCCTGGAAATTTCTAAAATTCCATCAGATGAAACCTTATACGGGTCGTAGTTTAGACTACGACTCATAAATTGGTTTTGTAGGGTTTATGCCTGTAAATGTCAATTCTGGAACTAGATCTATGACTCCGTCTATGGGTCGTAGTTTATTCTACAAGTTTTACCTGGTTGCTTAGGTGCAATTCCACTAAGTTGGTTTACTGTACCATACCATCTGTGAAGGCCTTCTATGGCTCATAGTTTTCCCTAGGACTCCTAGATGAGCCTTCTTAGGTACTTCTATCAACTTTTCTTGTACCATTTTCCTTTTCTTTCCTATACTAGTGGGATAACATATATGATTAATCGTGTGGATTTGAGGTATAATAGCACCCAAACCTAGGAAGAGTGAGATCCATGGCATGTAGTGGAGATTAAGAGATGAGTCCTCGGATGCCCTGCCTACTTCTTAGTCCAGTGGGTCCCTCGAGGACCTCGATGGCCTGCTAGATGTGGGCATCTAGTGATCACAAACATAGGCGGCTACCAGACAGATAGGGCATCCTCAGACTCAGGCTATAGTGACCCGTCCTCCCAAGTCTAATGAGGAAGGTGGCATGGACAACAACTCCATACAGATGACTTCTTCCAAAGAAGGATCAGAGTTTGGATCATAAGAGAAGTTTGATTCTAAGTTTTCTTCAGCACTCCCAGCAACAGCCGCACCTCCAGATGCATTGTCCAACTGGTGGTATATGTAGGGCATGCAACGAATACACCGGGACCACCTCCAGCAAGAAAGTGAGTCCTACAGGGCCATACTTTTTTTAAGGAGCCTCGAATTATCACTTCAGGGTTGTACAACATCCCCGAACTCAGGACACCATAGCTCGTTATAGCTTACAGTGGCTAGCGGCTCCATCGAAGAAGTACTCCCCAACGATGGTCAGAGAGTTTTATGCTTCATACGCCACTGCCGCCCTAGAGTCAACCCCTAAAGGGAAGAGACCCCTTTCTTAGCGCCAGTTGATACACACTAGGGTAGGGGGAGTTCAGGTCGATTATCATAGGCCACCATCTGGCGTGTTCTTTTACTACCACTTTAATTTATAGTATAACCAAAAATTTTATAAGTGAGCATCAACTTTTCGAAGATAAAACTTTAGAAATATTACTAATCTACCCTGTCTGAAGTTAGAGAACTTTAGATTGTATAAAGATGTTTTCCTTAATATGTTTATGATTAGAAAAGATTGTAATCATGATTATTGGAAAGAAAAATTTATTACTGGTTTACCAAGCTTATTTGCAGATAAAGTTAGAATAAAATTAAAAGATAAATGTGATGGAAAAATTTCTTATCATCAATTAACCTATGGTGATCTTATATGTTTTATAAATGTAACATGGTTAGATTTATGTACGGATATGAAACTTAAAAGATAGTTAAAAAATGATAAAAAATATCACAAAAAGAATTAGGAAATTTCTGTTAAGATTTTGGATATAACAAAATATCTTCTCCTTCAAAAAATCCTTCGAAATTACAAAAAGATAAAATAAATATTACAAAAATAAAAGAAAAATAAAAATCATTCTTACAGTTTTAATCAGATACTTGATCCTTTCAAAGTCGTGGATATCAAAGGACCAACTAATAATGTAAGATATTCTTTTTGCAAAAAGAATAATTTTATATTTTCAGGCAGTGTAGAAATATTCTGTTCTGCGTGAAACTTCTCAAACAACATCAGAAATTATGGTGACAATACCTGTTTATTACCTCTAAATTGGCTCCACCATTCGTAAATCATTGGGAAATTACTACATTTTTTATTTCCTCAGAATATTTGATAAACCACGTATGAGCATTTGGCCTATATCGAGCCCTGGATGAAAATAGCCAAGTTGTTGCTGATAATATCATGGGAGACTTATTTTTAAGATTGTCCATTTTTGGCAATTGTTGAAAAGTTGGAGAGAGTGGTTAAGATGAACCGTGCATGGGGGACAACAGACAAGTCAATAGCAAAAAACACTTTCTCTGTCAGTACTGATTCACCACAGGCTAAGATAAATGAGGAGATGATACAAGAGCTAGCTTGGATTAGTATTAATATGGGGTTGTTGATGAAGCAGATCCTGGAACGTCTGAATGTAGTGATGTGCTATCGAAATACAACATATTTGATGCCTAAAACAAGGGATTTTGCAAGTTCTTAATATAACTTTTTGTGTTTTTTATATGTTTTTGTATTATTCTTTTAGAAAATACAGGCTGACATGATTTTAGGAGAAAATTATAGATTTTGCTAAAGTAACGAGCCACCCTATGAGTAGTAGAGTACCCTCATAGCGAGAAACAGTGAGCAACATTAGGAATTTGTAAAGTGAAGGTCAGTCATACGAGGCTAACCTACGAGTTGTAAGTCACACTATGACTCGTAGGAGGGGGCCTCGTAGCAAGAAACACTGTGTCAAAAGTTTGTACCAAGAACTGCAGCTCAGGACTATGAGAAGACACTATGAGTAGTAGAGCAGACCACGACTCGTAGTAATGGATAGTAGCAGTCAAGTCTAAAATGCTAAGTGTTATGTACGAAATCCCAATTATGACTCGTAGGTCACCCTACCAGTCGTATCTGCGAGAAGTAACTGCTGCCAGCTGTATTTTTTATTTTATTTTTAGGATCTTTTTGTAAATAGTATAGACAATTAATGTTAGGGTTTTTGAAGGAGAGATTCGACACTCTACAAGTTCTAGAGAGAACTTTCAATATTCTTAGAGGCTTTTCTAGGGTTTAGTGTAGGTTTTCATTATTTTAATTTGAAGACCTACTTTGGGAACCACTAAGCTAGACTCTGTGCATTTCTTTGGTTGGATATTTGCATGTAGTATTTATTTCCCTTCACTTTGAATGTTGTTTGGTAGTGGCCAATACCAAACCCCACCTACTATCATGATTCCGACCAAGGTATTGACAAATAGGAAAAGGGAAGTAGATGAAAGGATTCAATTGATGTATTCTCATCTAATCAACCGAACCTAACCAAGGGGAGGTTGACTGGGACAATAGGTACTGATTAGTTGGCATACCATGGTAGCCGACCAGGCGCCATGGTGAAATTCGAGCTTCACCTTCACAAGAAGGACGGAAGAACCTAAGTTACCATCCTGAATGCAATTTATTTATTGGAGTTATGTTGTCTAGGGTATATGAGAAAGAATTATGGGGAACACAATTCCCAAGTTGTCCTTTAATTTGATTATCTTTTCGCTTTAGTAGTATATTGTTCATATTTGTTCTTCGTTTTGAATCACAAACCCCCCTCACCATTTTAGAGAATATAATAATCGATGCTTGAAATGATTGTTAGTGGATCAACAAAGTCAAGCCCCGTATTCCCTGTGGATTCGACTCTAACGCTTGGTTAAGTTTGTACTTGACAACGAGCACTTTACTGTTGGAGCACGAACATCAAAATTTATGGCGCCATTGCTGGGGAATACCACTAGGTTCTTAACTTAATTTCACTATTGGATAATTCAAGTGTTAGTTTCTCGATTATCTTGTATTTTACTTTTGTTTTTGTTGTTTAGTTTTGTTTGCAGGTGTACTAGGTTGTATGCCCAACACAAGGAGCCAAGGCAATCCCTTTGTTCTAATCAATTTGGAGATCCACTGAATCAGAAGAAGAATGGCTCAAAAGATTGAGGATATCACGATTGATGAAGCCATTGGTCAACATGACAAAGATGTGGGTGGAGATGAAAACCCACCACAAAGGGAGAATAGGCCACACCATAGGACGTTCAATGAAAATTCATATGGATGGAACCAATATAGATTGAACCCTATGGGTATGGATGTTGCTGGAGCTATAGTGTTTCCATAACTATCACCAAAAAGTAAGTTCACTTTGTCTAGTGCTCTCCTACAAATGCTTCAGAATCATGATTTGTTCACGGGCTACCTTCGGAGTATCTACACAGTTTTCTCCATAATGTTGCATTTGTTTGCAAGATCGATAGGGACCCAAAATCTTTGTATGGATGTGGTTGATTTAGAGTGTTCCCTTTATCTTTAATGGGAAATGCGACTATCTGGTTGTCCAAGCTTCAACAAAGTTCTATCACATGTTGGGCCGAGCTACTAAGAGCTTTTTTTTAAAGGTATTTTCCAAGGTCCAAGAAGCTTAAGCTCAAAGAACAAATAAACATTTTTGAGCAATTATCGGGTGATTCAATTAATACTATGTGGGAAAGGTTCACCAAATACTTGAGGATGGTTCCAGATCACAAAATTGTTGATGATGCCTTGGTTGAGATCTTTTATAGGGAGCTTGACGAGAATAGTAAAGCTTGTGCCAACACAATCATGGGAGGCATGTTTCTTGATCAACCTTTTTCATTAATTGCTGAAAGAATAGAGCAAGTGGTTAAAATGAATTATAGCATGGGGTCAAATAAAGAGAGCTACTATGAAGACTTCTTGTGTGGTAAACACCAACAATGAGCAAGCAAAGGTCAATAAGGAGATCATGCAACAACTTGTTCAACTTCGCACAAACATGGACTTGGTCTTAGAGCAAAACCAAGCAACTGTTAAGGTGGTAGCCCACCAACCTCCTAAGGCACGCGTGTATGAAGAACCATTCTTTGATGAAGATGCTTGCTTCATGAGTAACCAATCGACGGATTTTCGGAACAACCCCCAAGGGTCCAATTCGTACTATTGGAGGCAAGGTTACAGAAATTAAAGTCGAAACTACAACTGTGAGGATGCATATAGAGACAACAGAGGTGGTTATTATGAAAGAGAATGGGTGTCGGATGTCGAATGGGGTAGAAGAGATGGTTATAGAAATGGTCCTTATGTGCCTCCCCACAACCGTGATGCTGGGTCAAGTACTTCTAGGATTGAGGAGATATTCAACAAGTTGTTAAAGAGAGCCGATCATCAATATAAGACCTTGAAAGTAATGAAATAGGATACTTAAAGCGTAAACTATAAGATAGAGTCTCATTCGGTGGCCTTTAAACAATTCAAGCAACAATTTGGCCAAGTTTCTTCTCAATTGAACCAACGCCACAAGGGCACTTTACGAAGCAATATGGTTCAAAATCCAAAGAATGATTGGCATTGCATGACGGTCATGACTAGAAGTGGTAAAAGCACCATAGATCCCCTATGTCATTGGTTGAGGATGAAACTTGTGAGAAGGGTATTGATAGTAAAGTTGTGGTTGAGGAAGAATGGTTGGAGAATATGGAGCTGCAAAGTGAAGAGATGAGAGAGCAAGAAAAGGAAAAGATGATCCCAAAACCACGTCCCCCCTTCCTTTAAAAGCTTAACAAAAAGGAAGAGGATGACAAATTCAAACTTCCTTTCGATGTGAAAACAATTATCCATCAAGATCTCCCTTTTAGAAGCATTAGAGAAGATGACCAAGTATGCCAACTACATGAAGGATTTGGTGACAAAGAAGTGCACTTTGATCCAAGAGCTTTCGCAAGAGCTCCAACATTTTAGTGCAATAATGACCAAATCCTAGCTTAAAAGAGGGAGGACCCCAGTGCATTCACTCTTCCTCGCACCATTGGTGATGTAGAATTCACAAGAGCACTATGTGACTTAGGAGCAAGTATCGATTTGATACCTTAGCTGTTTTCAAAAAGCTTGGTCTTGGTACACCTACTCCCACAAGAATGCAGTTGCTCATGGAGGATAGAACCATAAGGAAGCATTAAGAGTGAAGTTTGGGCCATTGCATATTTTTGATGATGGATGATGACTTAGTCGAGCCACGATATTAAACAAGGCGCTTCTTGGCAAGCAACCTAAGTATCTTTTATTTTTTTGGCTTGTTTTTAAAGTTTATTTTGGTTGTTTGAATTTTTAGGTAGTGGATTGATGTTCGTTTTGATTTTTAAAAAATTTAATTAGTTGTGTTATTTTGGAAATTAGTGTACTTTGAGTTTCGGTTTGCAGGTATAAATCAATGTCACAACCCAAACCTAGGGACTAGATGTGACCGGCGAATGGGGAACCCGAAGGAAACCCAAACAAGCCTCGTAGTATATTATCACACATCTTTGGTCGCGGAAGCAAAATGACAATAAATTATTAGCATAAATAAGGGGAAATCGGTACTAAGGGAACCTCTTTCATATCGTAAACAACAAGAGTCAATAGAGTCAAGGCTCATAACATAGATACACCATATGTCAAACAATACCTCTACTACATAAAGATAAGAGCGGGGGACAAGACAAAGCATTAGTACGTTTGAATGTACTAAGTATGTGGGATGCAATGCTAGCAAGGGAAAGGAAACATAATCGAAATGCACAATTATAAGAAAAGGATACGTATGACATCAATATGGCATGCATGCTCAATGCTTAAGATAAAACATGCTAGTAAATGATGATCAAGGAATATAAACGCAATATGAGAAACATACTCCAACCCCTTTGTACCAACCTTCATGAAATGGGCCGAATGACCCCCATTCACCTTACAGTATAACTGTTTTGGAGAGTGTTATCAATACCCCTATCGTATGACAGAGTCTTTTTTGTAAGTAGTATAAAATATCCCCTACTTTACGATATCATCTTTTGGGTAGGACCCGTGATTCATTCTATCTTACGACATGGCCTTTTTCAGTATAATGTCCACACCTTACGATACGATCTTTTTTGCGGGAACCTTTAGTCCTTCTACCTTACAGCATGGACTTTTCGGTGGGTTGTCCATACCTTATGATATAATCTTTTTGGTAGGCACAATTAGCTATTCTACCTTACGGCATGGCCTTTTCGGTAGGGTGTCCATACCATACAACATGATATTTTCGATAGGAATCATTAACCATTCTACCTTACGGCATGACGTTTTCGGTAGGAATCATAGAACTAGCTTACCAAACCATTACATTCAAATCACAAAGAAAGAACTCATTTTTCCAAGAACACAATAAACATAAGAACCCAACAATCTACCTGCAACACCATAGGTACTTTTTCATGAAAACAACTCATACAAACATCCCTATCATCATCACAAAGTTATCATATACCTACACATCCTCTACTCTTTATACATCATATGCATACAATCATCTCATCATCATTCCATCAATATTTCATCATCATATAATCATCATAATACCATTCAACTCATTAAGACATGCATTGGACCTTTAATTCCTCAAGAAACCCTAGCCGGACATTTTATTAAACACTTGGCTGGTGTGTAATGGGGGTAAAATACCATGAGATTTAGAGATCAAATCATGCAGGAAAATACATTTTAAAAGCATCAATTAACACCTTCCAACACCTTCAAGACACATCAAAACCCCTCATAAAATCTAACATTACATCCAAGATTTAAAGCTCAAAACATGCTAAAACAACCACACTTTCATAATCTCAATTAACTGTGCAGTAAATTTCTTAGTATACGAAAATGACATGTAAAATCAACTTTAAATCATTCAATATTAGTAAAAAGGAGGCTTAGGCACCATTGGTGGAAGGACCTAATGGTTCAACACTACATACCTTAGCTTTGGAGAAGCTCTTAATGTAGATTGAACATGGAGGCTTGAAGATTGAAGGAGAATCCTGAGATCCGGCTGAGGGTTTTGGAACTTATATCTTGAGAGAAATATTAGTCTAAGTGTTTGAGTGAGTATTGGGGAATGTTTTGGATGATATGAGGGTAAGATAAGGCTAAGCATAGGTAAAAACACATTTGAGAACACTTAGGCCCAAGAACCAAAGCCTTGGACCCGAAGACAGAAAAATGCTCAAAAATACACACTAGTGCATCGCGCCAGTGTCGCAGAGTACATTCTAGAAATTACACTTTTGAATTCCATAATTGCTAAACCTCTGCTCTTAAATCAGGGTTAGACACTTTCCCCCTAATTTGGACCCCCTGAACAAGAATATGAAGTCGGATTTTTGAAATAACAAATGAATTTTGAGATATATAGAAATTAATATTTTGAGCATTCCGAGACATATTTTTGAGCACTTTTTAGGGTCGTTACAATCAAGAGCTAACGTTATGAAGAAAATTGTATTTGGAGCAGCCTCTACAACAAGGCCTACGAACCGTAATGCAAACTATAACTCGTAGTCATGCCTCGTAGATGAAAACAATGATGAATTAAAGTTATCACACACACTGCGAGCCAACCATATCATTTCTAGGGTCCCCTACGAGTCGTAAGTGGGGTTCGTAGTACCCAGGTATGAATTTCAATATTTTTCTAAGTGTTGGTTCCTCTATGAAACTGGGAACTATGAGTTGTAGGAAGCCCTATGACTTGTAGTCGGGGTTTTGTAGAGCCGATCTAAAAAATTTTTAAAATTTGCCCACATTAGCCTTCTATTTTCTGATATGAGGACCCCCTATGACTCGTAGGATGTCCTACGAGTTGTAGTGGTCCCTCGTAGAAGGCAACAATCACCTATGGTTATTTATGACTTACCATACGAGGCCCACCTACAGCTCATCATGTCCATTATGAACCATATTGAGGGACTCGTACGACCTATCTTGTTTTGATAAGTATTCTGTTACCTACTACAATCCTAGGCTACGACTCATAAGTCACCCTAAGAGTCATACCTGAGCCTCGTATTTGTGATCAAAATGATATTTTTCAAGTACTTTGGCACTACGAGGCCATTGTACAACTCGTAGGTCACCCTATGAGTCATACCCGTGCCTCGTACTTGCAGACCTGCAACTAGTTCAGTGCATTTTGTTTGTGTTTTCTTTTATTGGTATTTGTTACTCCTTATTTATTCTTCTGTGTGATTCCCATTTAATTAAAACATTATGGTGCTCATTTTGTGGTATGGGGTGTTGATTTTCAGGTACGATGCCTCCGGAAGATAAACTATTATCCAGGATTTCCAAAGAAAGTTGATAGACAAGTCATTTGAGATAGAATAGTCAGAATGGTCTAACGAAGTCCGTAGAGTTTGCATTGATCCCAAGGCAAATGTGCCTCAGACTAGAGCTCGCACTTCACTAGACCCTATGGTTATAGAGATTCCCTCCTATTCTGAGGAGAAGGGCGATGGTGATGGGTCTGATAGCAGTATGCCATAGATGACTCCCACTAACTCTGAGACTAGTTCACTAGAGGCTTCACGAACTCATCATGATGAGGCTGATCCTTCTATCACCTCCACTAACCCCAGAAATACTAGATGTGGTATTCCAGACTAAAAGAGATATACAATAAGGGATTGGATCTTAAAAGACAAGGAAAACCCATCAAATATTTCCATGAGGAGTCGAGGGTAAATGACTCCAACTTGAGTAGGGTGCCAGACTTGGAGGCTGAGATTGACTGCCATGGACTAAGGTGGCTATCATGGAGGTTGGGCAAGTATGCCCCATATCTAGTTTGGGAGTTCTACACCGCCTACTATCCCACTATTCTCCGAGATCTTCCTAAGGGGAAGAAAGCTATTGATCAGCCGAGGTTGCGAGACGTACTAGTCCGGTGTCAAATGATTGACATTTCAGAGGAAACTATCAGGAGGTTTCAGTTCGGGATGAACTATAGGGTGACTCGTTCCACCGAGTATGATACTAAGATCGAGAAAATGCGACAGCAGGTGAGTAAGAAGAATGTGGATCTTAAGGCTGAGCTCCTTATGTGGATAGCTAACTAGATTTGTGAGGGTGACGACAAGCCTATTTGGGTCACAAACCACGTGCACCGATAGTGAAGTCTCACCTATCCTTCCCAGCCAAATTCTGGTGGTCTATTATCTATTGGCGTATCGGGCCTACATTGATGGATAATATGCTGCTATCTAGTATCTTAGCTGGCTATGATATAGATTGGGCCCGACTTATGGCGGAGCAGATCCACGAGTCAGCGATTCGTACCCAGACCTCATTGCCTTTTCCCATCTTGATACATAGATTATGCAATGAGGCCAGTATATGTGTCTCTCTCTACCTGGACCCACATGTAGAGGCTGTGCGCATTATGGACCCAGCTTGATTAAGGCTGATGGAGAACCCAGTGGCCCTACAACGAGCAACTTCTCCTCCTATTCTAGATCCATTCCCTCCAGAGCCACATACTCAGGAGCCTACTCCCGCTACCACCAATTCCACTCCACTTGCAGCAGAGGTCGGCTCTAGCTATGGATACAGAGGCAATGCCAGCTTCAGATACACCTGCACTAGTACCTTCTACCACTCAGGTTGATTCTGCAAACTATCCTCTTATGTCTGCTTTTGCTTTTCAAGCTTTTGTGCGCAGGTTAGCTAGGACGAAGACCCAGCTGAGAAAACTGATGGGCCAGCTCAAACCTTGGGTTCATCAGATGGTCTAGGACTTAGAGGAGAGGGCTAAGTCATACACTCGAGAGGTTGTAGATTGGAGAGTAGATGTAATAGATGCCAGGATAAATGCCTTCGAAGATAGGGTCCAGCGAAGACTTGAGTGTGCATGACCTGCTGACATTGTTGATGTGACCAATGAGTTGGCCAAGTTCAGGGATGACCTGTTAAAGATGTTAGTGGCCCCAATAGCAGTCCCTGAGGTGATACCAGAGGGTGATGATGTGATTTACCTATTTGATGATCACCCACATGCCCACAGGGAAAGACCCCTCGAGAGTGAGGACACAGCTGTGAGCCATAAGAGACCCAAGACAGATGCTAAGGTGGTAGATCTAGAGGAGTGGATTACCGATGAGGTGTGCAAGGATCCTTGGCCATGGAAACAATGAGGAAGGATCGGGAGCAGTAGATAGCATAGGGAGCAGGTAGCTCGGGTATAGCTGTATCCTAGACCACTGAGGAGGAGATTGAGCCCCAGGACCCCCTGGACCAGATGGATGCCGGTGCTTGAGCACCATGTGTTTGATACTTTTGACCCCCGTCCTTATTGTTACTTATGGATATTTTGTTCTCATTTTAGACAATGTTTTTATGTTGGTTTTTGGATATTTTTAAATGTTTTGTTTTGGATGTTTGGTTTTAAATTTTTGTGTTTGCTATATATATATATGTTTACTTTGAGGAAAAAGTATCATCTTTTGATGGGGTGTGGAAAGTTATGGATTAGGGTGAAGTTTGAGTAGCCTTGAGTCCATAACTTCCCCTATTTTTGATCCCATGATTTTCTTGCCGTGTTTCTTTTTCCTTATGGATGTTTTTAATTTCTATTAAACCGACATGTTTAGGTAGTGTAGATAATTTGAAAATATACACAAACAATTATCTTATGGCATGTGCATAATCTTGAAAATTATATATAGAAACAATTATCTTTTGGCATGTGCATAATCTTGAATGATTTTATGAATGTTTTGAAAATTGGGTACCCTCAAATTTTTGGGATTGTTTGTTACCATTGCAATCTTGCATATGATTATTTGGCAATATTTGTTCTAATAAAGAGGAGAGAAGTTGATGCTTGAAGCATGACCTGTGGATCTATATGATTGTGTATGCAATGCCATGTGTGTGAGAGCCCATTTTGTCATATTCATGCATTGTGTGCTGACTCACAACTTGCCTTGTTACTCTAAGATTGGACTGGAATATAGTTGAATAGGAAAGGATCATAGGCCATAGTTCTTTAAGTGAGTCCACTTTTGCCTAAATGACCTACCAAATCTAGTAGTTAATCCTTTGTTCCAAACACGTGAGCATTACATGTACCTGTTCTTTCTTGACACCTAGATAGCCTAACCTTGTTTCGTGAAATACCTTGATATTGGCCCTGGTCTATCCTTGAACATGTGAACCTTGATTAAGGCTAAAGACCTAAGTTGAGGGTGGCTACCAAAAGTTGCTCTGGTTTAGAGAATGGATATTGTGTACTTCACCTCAGGCTAAATGCCTAAGTTGAGGGTGGCCTTTGTTGTGGTAAAGTAATGGAAATGCGGTGGTTAGTTGGGAAATAAAGAAAGAAGAGAAAAATCATGTGTCAGGTGAGAGAAAAAGAAAGAAAAGTTACCTTGAATTGAAAAGAATAGCAAAAGGAGTTCAAAAATAAGGCACAATTGAAAAAGGAAAAGAAAGCACCCGAAAAATCTTGAAAAGGAAGAATAAGTGAGGATATAATGAAAATGGTTGAGTTATGGATGTAAGAGTGTTCAAAAACGTGGTTCAAGGATAGCTTTTAGTCACTACTTACCTAAAATGTTATACCAAAGCCCTATGAGCCTACGCTACAAGCCGATTAAGTCCTAAAGTGATCTGAATCCAACTAGTTAACAGTTCAAAGTTTGAGTATAGGGGCAAGCCTATTAGTTATCATGCATGAATTTCATTTGAGAGAGTGACAATTCTTGCACACTCCCCAGACTTTGATTACTTTTTGAGTGAAATAGAGGGACTTCTTTTCTGTAAGGGTATTTGCATTGCATGACTGGCATATGACTTGTTCAGTGATTGTGGATTAATGATACTTTATTTTTCATATTTGGATTGTCAGATACATCATTGTGTTTTGGTTTGCTTGGTAGCTTTGCAATCAGGTTTTAAAAATGAGAGTTGGGCACCTAAATTTGAGTTAGGTGATGTATATGTTATTAGGATAGTTGCTATGGATTTCTCATTGTCTATTTTGATTGAGCCATTGGTTGAGGACAAGCAATAATTTTAAGTTGAGGGTATTGACGTGTTATCAAAATACAACACATTTGATGTCCAAAACAAGGGATTTTGCAAGTTCTTAATACGACTTTTTATGGTTTTATGTGTTTTTGTGTTGTTCTTGCAAAAAACATAGGTTGGCATGATTTTGGGAGAAAATTACAGATTTTACTGAAGTACATGATACATGAGCCACCCTACGAGTCATAGCCCAAGCCATGAGTCGTAGGGTGTGCTCGTAGCAAGAAATAGTGAGCAAAATTAGAAATTTGTAAAGTGAAGGTTAGCCATATGAGGCTAACCTATGAGTTGTAAGTCGCACTACGACTCGTAGGAGCGGGCCTCGTAGTAAGAAATAGTGTGTCAAAAGTTTGGACCAAGAATTGCAGCTCAAAACTATGAGTAGTAGAGCAGACCACGACTCATAGCAATGGATCATAGCAGTCAAGTCCAAAATACCAAGTGCTGATAATGAAAGCCCAATTACGACTCATAAGTCACCCTACGAGTCTTATCTGCGAGAAATAACGGCTGCCAGCTGTAATTTTTTATTTTATTTTTAAGGTCTTTTTGTAAATAGTATAAATAGTAATTACTAGGATTTTTGAAGTAGAGATTTGACACTCCACAGATTCTAGAGAGAACTTTGAATATTCTTAGAGGCTTTTCTAGGGTTTAGTGTAGGTTTTCATTATTTTAATTTGAAGAACCATTTTTGGATATTAAAAATCACATTGTACTCATCTTCCATTAATCCAAGCTTGTAGTTTTCAATATCAAAGTGGTGCTTTTCTTCTTTTTTTTGGGTAATCTCTCATCCATGTATTTTATATTCATTGTTGTTGATTTTGCCTTAGACATGAGTAGCTAAGCACCCACAGTTGGGGTTATGCGAACCATGAGGAGTTGACTTGAAATAACCTAGACTTTGTGCATTTCTTTGGATGGGTATTTGTACGTATTGTTTATTTACCTTCACATTGAATGTTGTTTAGTGGTGGCCAATACCAAACCCCGCCTACTATCAGGATTCCGACCAAGGTAGTGACAAATAGGAAAAGGAAAGTAGATGACAGGATTCGATTGATGTGTTCTCGTCTAATCAACCAAACCTGACCAAGGGGATGTTGACTGGGAAAATGGGCAACGGTTAGTTAGCACACCATGGTTGCCGACCAAGAGCCATGGAAAAATTCAACCTTCACCTTCACAAGAGGGCTGGAAGAACCTAAGTTACCGTCCTGCATACGATGTCTTGATTGGATTTATGTTGTCTAAGGTAGTTGAGCCAATGAATCAGGTGGAACACAATTCCCCTGTTGTCCCTCAATTTGATTGTCTTCTCGCATTAGTAGTGTAGTGTTTATTTTTGTTCTTCATTTCGAATCACAAACACCCTCCCATTTTAGATAGTATAGTAATCGATGCTTCAAATGATTGTTAGTGGATCAACACAGTCAAGCCCTGTATTCCCTGTGGATTTGACCCTAACCCTTAGTTAGGTTTATACTTGCCTGTGGCCACTTTACTGTTGGAGCATGAACATCATGTAATAGCTCATTAGCCTTAGCGAGCACCTATGTACGAGGAGTCTTACTATGATAAGGACACTTTCTTTGTCACTGATTAGATGGCAGGTTTCTTGACTAATGCCCAAGGGTCCAATCAGGACTATTAGCACCAAGGCCAAGGAAAACAAGGTCAGAACTTTAATAGGCATAGTGCTTTAAGAGACAATAATTGAGAAGGCTACTATGATAGGAACAAGGGCCAAGATAGAGATGCTGATTGGGGATGCAGATATGGTTATAGAAATGGTCTGTATAATGCCACCACATAATCGAGACTATGGTGCTTGTAGCTCTCGAATTGAGGAGATGTCCGACCGACTGTTGAAGACAGTTGACACTCAGGATGAGACCTTGAAAGGGATGAAAGCTGACATCTCTAAAATTAATCAAAAAATCGAGTCTCATTCTATTGCTATCAAGAAGCTGGATAAACAGTTTAGTTATATGTTGACTTAATTGAACCAGTGTTAGAAAGGTACATTGCCCAGCAATACAGTTTAGAATCCTAAGAATGAGGGGTAGCGTATGGCAGTGATGACACATGGTGGGAAACAGACAATTGATTCAGCGATGCCGATTGATATTGATGAGGTTCATGAAAAGATGGATGAGAACAAGGATGTAAAAACTAGAGATACTAGTTCTAAAGGTTGGGTGAGTGATGCAACAGTGATGCAACAGAAGTTGAAACCTATTCCTGGACCTCCCTCTCCTTTCCCTTAGAGACTCAAAAAAAAAAAGAAAAGGTAGAGGAAGATAAATTCAAGCACTTTATCTCCATGCTAAAGAAACTCTCCATCAACATCCCTCTCATTGAGGCATTAGAGATGATAACCAGGTATCCAAGGTTTATGAAGAACTTGGTGATGAAGAAGTAGACTGTGAGCGAAGAGCTCTCTCAAAAGTTTCAGCATTGTAATGCGATAGCAACAAGGTCCTTAGTGCATAAAAAAAAACACCCAGGAGCATTCACCATTCCTTACACCATTATAGATGTTTAATTTGCAAAGACATTATGTGATTTAGGCACCAACATCAATCTAATGCTCTTTGTGGTGTTCAAAAAGTTAGGCTTGGAAGCCTTTACTCTAGCAAATATGTGGTTGTTGATAGCTGATAGGATGGTGAAGAAGCCTGTGAAAATTTTGTATCACATCCTTGTCTAAATAGAAAAATTTATATTCCCCACAGACTTTGTGATCCCAGATTTCGAAGTTGACTTCGAAGTCCCAATCATCTAAGGAAGGCCTTTTCTAGTCACTGGGCAAGCACTGGTGGATACGTAATCACGCCAGCTCAACTTTCAATTGAATGATGAAGTAGTCATCTTCAATATCAGTCATTCTATCTTAGGTTGTTGTTTATAATAGTCCACTTAGCCTAAATAATCAACCAAATATGTAATGTATCCCTTGATCCTAATGTTTGAGCATTACATGTACCCTTTTCTTTATAAAAACCTAAGCTTCCTAGCCTTGTTTAGATGTAAAATCCTACGACGACCCTGGTCCTTCCTTGAACATTATGCACCTTGACTAAGGTAAAATGTCTGAGTTGACGATGGCTACCAAAAGTGGGCCTGGTTCCTAGGTTGGATATTGTGCACCTTAACTCAGGCCAACATCCTAAGTTGATGATGGATAGTGTAAGGGTAAACACAAAATAAGGAGGAAGCTAGTGATATTTAAAAATGGGATAAAATTGTGTTTTGGGTGTAAGAAAAAATGAGTGACGCATAATCAATAAGCTAAACAGAAAAATGATGTGAAAACAAAAGGAAGAAAGTTGAAAAACGAGAATTAAGCACCCAGAAAAGCTTCAAATAGGAAAAAGGGAGAATGAGCTGAAAAATTATAGTGTTGGTAAGGCAAAAGTATAGAAAAACACAGTGTCAAGGCGGGTCTTTAGTCACTATGTTCCTAAAACATCATATTAAAGCCCCCTAAGCCTATGTTATAGGCCAACAAACTCCTAAAATGATCCTAGTCAAAGTAGTCAAAGGTCATAGTCATATGTATAGGGGAAAGCATATGGTATTGAACATGGTATTTGATTGTCTTTTGTGAGAATGAGTGATTTTGCATAGTATCAAGTATTAAATCTGAAAATATCATCATGAGAGGGATATACGACTTGTTTCCATTAGGGCACTTGTATTGCATTGTTGATATTGGACTAACTTAGTGAGTGTTGCTTATTAATAATTGCCTTGCTTTTCATAGTTTCACTATCACATATGTTGATCTGTATAGGTTTGCTTGATAGCTATCTCATGTTCTTTTAAAGTGGAGTGGGTACCTGTGCATGAGTTTGATATGTTGTGTGCCATTGGATTGAGGTCAGTGTGTTACTATACTACTTACGTAGATTGAGTCCATCGCTTCAGGACAAGTAACAATTTTAAGTTGAGGGTGTTGATATGATCTCAAAATACAACACTTTTGATGCTTAAAACATGGAATTTTGTGTGTTCTCATAGCATTGTTAATAGATTTGATGTGTTTTTGTGTTTGTTTTGCAGGATATAGGGTTGGCACAATTTTTTGGCTAACTACGGGCCGTGGAAAACTGAATGGGATGTAGAGTTGGTTTCATACACAATTCTAGTGAAGGGTGATTTTTTGAAGTTGAGTCTACGAACATGTAGATGAAGGGTAAAAGATTCTATGAGCCATAGACTTGGTGTCGTGACCTGAGGATCAGAAAGTGGGGAATTGCTGAAAAGTCATCAGATGAAACCTCCTACGGGCCATAGAACTTTATACAATCCATAGATGGGTCTCACAGAAATTGTACCCAGACTTGAAGAAACAATCCACGAAGCCCCTGATGTTCTATCAAAATATAATATTTTTAATGCTTAAAACTTGTACTTTTGTGTGTTCTTTCTTTAAGGGGAACATACCATGCCAAATGGTCCCTACACTTTTGACGGTCAGGGTTGAGTTGCACATCCCCAAGCCTTATCATATAACCAAAAAAATAACTTAAATAAGTACAATGGAGGAGGGGATATACCATACCTTCGGCCCCATGATGGTTCACAAATTAGTCATCCTACTAAGGATGATCACTTTATCCTCATAATTAGAAGAAGCTAACCAAGAAAGAAAACCTGTGAGAGGACTCCTCTCAATACAACTTTTTCTAAGAAAGCATTAAATGAGGGAGACTCTCCCTTTACAAAGGAGAAAATAGACAAGAGAACTATTAAACTAAAATAACAAGCTAGTGTCCCCGAACTTGAAGACTCACCAATAGCTTATCTTCATGATGACTAATTAGCCACGGGGAGGATGATCGTGAAGGGCTCTGGTTACTATATGGTAACATCATGTAGGCATAGAATATTCGCTAGTACATTTGAATGTGATAAATTTGTAGGATGCAACGCGATAAGAGATAGGCAGCATAGACAAAATGCATATTCATAAACAAGAGATAGTATATTAGCAACATGGCTTGCATGATTAATGCATGAAATAAAATATGCTTATATGGAACATGCATGTGTAGGAAGAGACCATCATCATAGACCAAGCAACCTTGTACTTGGAATCCAAGGCCTACCACCCCCTTGGGAGGCAATTGAGGTATCTACCCCTCAATGGATAGCATGGGTATAGCCCCCCCGACAAGGCGATTGAGGTATATACCCCTCAATTGGAAGTACAAGCGTAACACCCCTCGACAAGGAGATTAAGGCATAGTACCTCCTCAATAAGGTTTGGTCAACTTGCAACACTATAGATACTTGTCAAGAAATCAACACATACATATATTCTTTTCATTATCATAAAGTCACTTAACTCATAAACCATACAATAGACCCAAATGGAGTCAAAGTGCTTTCTAGTCTTAGGCAACCCAACCAAAAATTCCATGTTAATTTCCTCCCACTTCCAAGTAGGAATCTCTATATATTGGGCTAGGCCACCCAGACTTGATGCTCGAATTTAATGTCATGACCCAAGACTAGGGCCTAGACGTGACATGGCGCATGGGCAACCCGAAGGGACCCCAAGCAAGCCTCTTAACATATCATTACACATCCTTGGTTACGGAAACAATACAATACCAATAAAACATTAAAATCAAGGGTAAAGGGACTAAGGGGAAACTTCCATATTATAAATAACAAGAGTCAATAGAGTTAAAGTTCATAGCATAGATACATAACTTGTCTAACAACACCTCTACTACATAAAAATAAGAGCGGGGGCTAAGACAAAGCAACTGGGCTAACCCTCATAGTCAATACATAATCAAAAGAGAGAAAATCTTAATACATGACAAGAGATCGTAAGTAATGTCCCAGAATGGAGGAATCACCAACAAGCGTGAGCGAAGTCGTACTAGCCACGTGGAGAAGGATGCTCAAGTGGGGCTCCTATTCCTATATGGTGACATCATATAGGCATAGAGTATGCGTTAGTACATTTAAATGTACTAAACATGTAGGATGCAATGCAACAATAGATAGGCATCATAATCAAAATGCATAATTAGGCAATAGATGAGCATATAACAATATGATATGAATGGAAGATGCTTCAAGTGAATCATACTTTCATAGAACATAATAGATGTGTAGGTAGTGACCATTCTTACTGCAATCCAAGGCCTATCAACCAGTTGGAGAGGCGCACGAGGTACAAACCCCTTCATGAGGTTGTTGAGGTATAAACCCCCCAACAGGTTGAAGGGTACAAACCCCCAACGTGGTTGATGGAGTGCAAACCCCCAAAATGGTTGATGGATAGTCATAACCTACCACCTGTGGTGACCGAGTACAAATCCTCTGATAGATTGATGAGTACAAACGCACAACAAGTTTTATAGATAGTCACACCTTACCATCCGTGGTGACCAGAGTACAAACCTTCGATAGGTTATCAAGGTATAAACCCCTTGACATGGTTACCCAGCGCGCAATCCCAGAGTAGGGCATTGTCACATTCCAGTATTGTAGAGATAACATCATATACATACATTACCCTCATCATAATATAGTCATCATATAGCAACATTTCCTCTCATCATCATACATAATATGTATAGCTTCATCTAATCATCTTAACATTACATACATACATTCCTTTTCATAATCATTTTATCATCATATAATCATCATAACATCAGTGAACTCATAAGACATGCATTGGACCTTCAATTCCTCAAGTAATCCTAGCTGGACATTTTATCAAACACTTAGAGGGTATGTAGTGCTAGTGTAAAATCATGCAATTCGAGAGTGAAATCATGCTAGTAAATTCAATGTAAAATCTTCAATAGATACTTGGTAATACCCTCAAGAAATATGCATCAAAACCCTTCATCAAATCTTACAATAAATCTTAGATTCATAGCCTAAAATATGGTAAAACAGTCACAATTTCATGAAGCTTTAACATAATGTGCAGTGATTTTCATAAAACTCTAATCAAACCTCATAATAGACCATAGATTCATAGCTCAAAACATGCTTAAGTAGTCAATATTTTATGAAAGCCCAACATAGTTCATAGTCAAAATCATAATAAGAAGTACCCATATATAAATCAACTTGAAAACATGTAATTTGCATAAAAAAGAAAGTTAGGCAGCATAGGTGAAAGGACCCATGGTTGAAACCCATATGCCTCAACTTTGGAGTTTTTTTTATGAAGATTTGAATAAGAACTTAAAGCTTGAATGAATTTCTTGAGATCTAGAATGAGTTTGAGACACTTGAATTTGGATGATATATTTGGCTAAGTGTTGGAGAGGGTTTTACGGAATGTCTTGAATGATATGGGGTTGACCAATGACTAAGTAAAGGTGTTTTTATACATAGGAAGGCTTAGGCCCAAGACCCCAAAGCCTTAGAATGAAATAAGAAAAATTGGTAGCAAAATACACTGCTCCGCGACAGCTCCGCGTCGCCGGAGCCACCGTGCACCCCCACTTTTTTGCGCAAAATTGGAAAACTCAAATTTTATTATGGTTTCTCTAAAAGCAGGGTTATACTTAAATTCCACTAAATTTTCCCCCTAATCAAGAATATGAACTCAAATTGTCGATATCACGCACGGATTTTGAGATATATAAAAATTATGATTATGGGCATTTCTGAAGTACATTTTCGAGCACTTTTTGGGGCGTTTCAATAAAAAGGATGCCTCAAAATCAAGATGGTGGTTTGATACTCTTCTATTTCCTTCTTATAAAATTTATCATGCCTAGTCTGTCCATCTATTAAACACTTTTGATTCTTGATGGCATCCGTTGGTACGTGTAGTAATGCTGGATAATGTAATATGTGACTCCATTTGGATAGCATATGAGCTGTATCATTTGCTTCTCTATAAGTATGATGACATTGTAAACCACTAAACTATGAAACCTCCTCTTTAAGATCTGGTCACTGTTAGTAGTAATCCACTAGATCAGCAACTTGGAGTCTACTTCTAATGACATTTGATGATTATTGTAATCCATAAGTAGCTACTTATATTTCTTCCTAATTATTAGTACCCACTTCCAATGGCACAGTGAATGCAAATATCACGTTGCCTTGTTGATCTTTTAGAATTGCACCCAGCCCCCTAATTCTACTTGTATTGCTCAAAGTACTACCATCTGTATTGAGCTTCAAATACACACCCACAGATGGTTTCCAAGTCACAGGTATGATTTTTGTTTCATGTGAACAACCTTCCACAAGTGTGATCAACTCATTCCAGTTACCATTCCATTTTAGATAAAGAAAAGTAGTCATAAGAAGATGCATAATGTTTTTCACAATCATAAATTTCACCCTTGCGCTATTAGATCTATTACTTCCATATTTGCAGCACATAAATATTGGCTGGATTGAATCAACAGCTTTTGAACATCATTCTCTAGCTTCTTGTTGCACAAGAAATTCAACAAACTATGTAAAGGAACTGAACTGTGGTTAATGCTAACTGAATCGGAGAAGTATTTCCATATATGATTGGCAAAATTTCTAGAAAAAAAGATATGTTGAATATTATCTAAACCAGGCCTAATTTAGCAGGAACACTCAATATGTTCCACCCTAAAGTCAGTAAGCTTGTCATTTGTAGGTACTTTTAACCTTAAAGCTCTCCAATATAGAAAAGAAACTTTAAAAGGAATATATCTATTCCAGATGTACTCATTCATCTTATTCTTCTTTTTTTCTCTTTCTAATGGAATTCCAGGATGATGCACAAGAGAATTTCCAATGATCAGTTAGATTCCACACTTCTTCATCAGGAACACTAGGATTGTACATTAATTTTGACTTGTATTATCTAAGGGATCAACACTACATGAGCATGTTGTCTTATCTTAGTTCATTCCACTAGTCATTAGTCAAGACTAGAGCTATTGTTGCATTTTTGAGTATGAAACTATTAGAAGAGTGGTTTGAAAGTGGTCCAACACCAAGCCAATCATCCCACCATAATGAGCAACTATCTGAATTTATTCTCCAGGTAATGTGTTTTTCAACCTCTTTTTTATTTGTAGTTAGGTACTTCCACACCAAAGACTGACCTTTATCCCATTTTTTAGCCACTTGATTAGCTCTTTGAGTTTATCTTTCAAAAAATTGTCGCCACAAAGAGTTATCAAACTCGAACCTCCATTACTGTTTATATTGAAATGAGGAGCATATATTAGAAAGATTTCTCACCCCAATACCCCTTTCATCTTGTGGAAAACTTAAAGTTTCCAAGGATACCAATGGTATTTTCTTCTGTCGTGATCCCATCACCAAAAGAAATCAGCAATAGCAACCTTTATATACTTGATGGTTTTCTTAGGAGGAGATATAGCTAAAAGAGTGTGAATTAGAATATATAATAGCACATGTTTGATCAATGTTGCCTTACCCCAAAAGCCGACGATTCTAGCCTGCCACCCGTTGATTTTCTTGATTACCTTATCAACTAATTCAGAATAGTATATGATTCTTTGGCACCCAATGTACAAAGGGCAACTTAAGTAATTGATGGGCTTGCCCTTTTTGTAAAATCCTATCACAGAATAGAGCATCTCCATAGTATCAGGAGAAGTATCAGAAGTGATCATAAAGTGAGTTTTCTTTTTACTCATCAATTGGTTAGAAACTTCTTCATAAGATCCAAGTGTATTAATTATCAACTGGAGAGAATCTCTATCAGTTGAGGCAAATATAATGATATTATCTGCAAAACTGAGATAGTTAATTTAAGGTCTCTTAACTTCCATCCGAAAACCTTTGTACATCTGATTAGAATGGAGTGCATTCAAGCTTCTGGACAACACTTCTTCACCTAGGATAAATAAGCTGGAGAGAGAGGGTCACCCTGTTTTAGCCCTCTAGTGGAGTGAAAAAAATCATACCTTGTCCCATTAATGATTATGGAGTAACAATTATTGCTCATGATCCTCCAAACCATGTTTATGAACATCTCACCAAAGTCAAATCTTCTCAAAACTAGGCAAATGAAATACCAAGACATTTTTTCATATGCCTTTGCCATGTAAAGATTAATAACCACAGTATCACCCTCCATTGGTTTCTTTATGCCATAAATTCTTCTACCTTTGACAAACACTGATTGATTTGGACAAATAATCTCTAACAAGATGGGGGCCAATCTCGTACATAATAACTTGATAATTATCTTGTTGGAGAAATTACTGAGACTAATAGGTCTGAATTCATTCAACTTGTTAGGATACTGAACCTTAGGAAGAAAGATCAAATATGCATGAGTCATGTATCTAGGCATATCACTTCCACAAATGAAGGATTGTACAGCAACAAGAAGATCCAACTTAATTATATCCCAACATACTTGGTAAAACTTACCACTCATAACATCAGGACCAGCAACTGAATTAGGATTCATTGAAAAAATTACCTGTTTGAGTTCCTCCACTGTAGGCATAGCTTTAATAATCTGATTATGCTCCTCATTAACCATGGTAGGAATACATTATAATATATCCTCCTCAATTCTGATCTGGTGGCCAATGAATATGTCCTGGAAGTATTGACAAGTAACAGCAAAAGTATGCTCATCCCCTTGTACCCAATTGTCATCATCAATGCACACTTTGTGAATAAAAAATCTCCTTCTTTGACCCTCATCAAAGCATGAAAATACTTGGAGCTAGCATCTCTTTCTCTAGACCAATGTAGTTGAGTTTTCTGTTTAAGAATTGACTATTCCAGCTTTATTAATTTGATGTATTCAATATTAATATTATCGAGTTTAGCTCTATTCTCTTTAGTTTTATTCTATATTATGTCCTCTTCATCCACTCTTACTCTTTCTTCATATTGTCAGAGAGAAGCAAATATATCACCATATTCACTTTTAGACCACTCACTCAGAGTAGGTGATACTCTTTTCATTTTCTGATGAAATCTCCCCATAGGATCACCCTCAACATCTCTATCCCAGTAAGTTCTTATAGTAGCTAAAAAATTCTCATTCTCATCCCAACAATGTAGACAATTAAAGTACTTTGTATGAGTGTCGTGTCTAGAAGTCATTTCCATCATCAAAGGAGCATGATCAGAACCGACTGTTGGAAGGTTCTCTATAGTGATTTGAGGCATCATTGCCAACCACTTGTCATTTACCATAGCTCTATCAAGCCTTTTTGCACACTCTAGCAATCTGCAATTCTATGATTACACCAAGTAAATGGTTGACCATTCAAACCAAGATCATTAAGTCCACAAGCTTCAAAAACACTAATAAACTCAAAACTCTTATTCTTGTTATACATCAGACCTCCTTTCTTTTCTTCAGGGGTGGTTATCACATTAAAATCTCCAATAGTACACTAAGAAACATCTATATTGGAAAAACAAAGCAGTTTGTCTGATGTGCTATCAAAGTACAACATATTTGGTGCCTCAAACAAGGGATTTATTGAGTTCTTAATGAGACTTCTTATTGTTTTGATGTGTTTTTGTGTTAATATTATAGAAAAATTAGGTTGGCATAACTTTGAAGAAAAGTTGTAGATTTTGCTGAAGTATAGCCCTTACGAGCCCACCTATGAGCCATAGTTCAAGCTTTGAGTCATAGAGTAGTGTGGTAGCAAGAATCAGAGACCAAAATTCAGAAATTTGTTAAGTGAGGTCACCCTACGAGGCCATCATACAAGTTGTATGCCGCACTACGACTCCTATAGGTGGACTCATAAAAAGAATCAAAGAACCAAGATGTTGGACAAAAAAATGAAGGCCATGACTATGTGAGGAATACATGATTCATAGTTCAAGTAACGACTCATAACTATGGGTTGTAATAGTTTAGATTAAAATGCCAAGAATCTGATATAAGACCCCGACTACGACTCGTAGGTCATCCTACGAGTTATAACTGCGAGACTTATCAGTTGCCAGCTATCTTTTCATATGTAAATTCTAGGGTTATATTGTAAATACTATACATAGTTTAAGTTAGGATTTTGAGAAAAGAGTTCAACTAGTAGACAATCTAGAATCACATTTTGAATCTTTTCTTAGTTTTTAGAGTAGTTTATTGTTGGAAAACCTATTTTAGGGATTGCAAATCTTACCTTGTACTCATGGTTGATCAATCAAGATTGTGGGTTTGCAACTTGTGGTGCCTATTTTCTTCATTGGTAGTGGTAAAGCTCTCATTTATATCTACCATGTGCATTTTTGTATGTTTTGCCTTAGTTATGAGTAGCTAAGCACTCACAACTT
This sequence comes from Solanum clarkiae, assembly GCA_011800125.2. Taxonomy (NCBI): domain Eukaryota; kingdom Viridiplantae; phylum Streptophyta; class Magnoliopsida; order Solanales; family Solanaceae; genus Solanum; species Solanum clarkiae. Next base: position 37,392 of record JAABOM020053171.1, on the reverse strand, counting down.
GGGGTTGTGAGAACCATGGGTAGTTGACTTGAAATAACCTAAGTTTATTACATTTCAGTGATTGGGGTTTCACATGTATTGTCTGTTTCCCTTTATTTTTATTGTTGTTTGGTGGTGGCCAACACCAAACCCTGCCTACTATCACGATCCCGACCAAGGTAGTGACGAATAGGAAAAGGAAATAAATGGAAGAATTCGATTGATTTGTTCTTGTCCAGTCAACCCAGCCTGACTAAGGGGAGGTTGACTAGGATAATAGGTAATGGTTAGTTGGCATGCCATGGTTGCCGACCAAGTGCCATGGTGAAATATGACCTTCACCTTCACAAGAGGACTCGAAGAACCTAAGTTACCATCCTGCATGCAAATCACCAATTGTAGTTATGTTATCTAGGGTAATCAAGTTGATAAACCATAGGGAACACAATTCCCATGTTGTCCCAAAAAATGAGTGTTTCCTCGTGTTATAGTTAGTAGTGGTTTTATTTTGTTTTTGAATTGCAACCCCCCCCCCATTGAGAGATTGTAGTCATAAATACTCGAAATGATTAGTAGTGAAGTCTTGTAATCAAGCCCTATATTTCCTATGGATTCGACCCTAACCTCGGTTAGGTTAATTGCTGACAATGACCACTTTCTTATTGGAGCGTGAACATCATCAAAAATTATGGTGCCATTGCTGTGAAATACAGCTAGGTTTTGATTTGATTTCACTATTAGTTAATTCTAGTATTGATTTCTAGAGTCTCGTGTACTTTACTTTTATTTTTATTTTTTTGTTTGATTTTATTCGTAGGGTGTACTAGGTTGTATGCCCAACACAAGGATTCAAGGCAATCCCTTAGATCCACTCAATTTGGAGATCCATCTATACTAAGAAGAATGGCTCAAGTGAATAAATATATCGAGGTTGAGGAGGATATGAATACGAACGAGGATATGGGAAGAGAGGAGAATCCACCTCAAAAGGGCAACAGGCCACAACTCAGGGACTTCAATGAAAATGCTTATGGATGGAATCAATTAGATTGAACCCTATGGCTATGGATGTTACCGGTGTTATAGTACTGCCTTATTTATCAACAGATACTAAGTTCACAGTATGGAGTAGATTGCTCCAAATGCTCCAAAACCGTGGACTATTCATAGGGCTATCTTCGGAGGATCCCCACCTTCATCTTCAAAATGTGGTGTTTGTTTGCAAGAGTGTCATGGGAACAAAAAACCTTTCTGTTGATGCTATGTATTTGAGAATGTTTCCACTGCCATTGATTGGCAATGCAGTTGTATAGTTGTCCGACCTTCCTCTGGGTACTATCAGAAGTTGGGTTGAATTTCACAGAGTATTCCTTGAAAGAGATTTCCCAAGATCTAAGAAGTTGAAGCTCAAGGACCAAATCAACAACTTTGAGAAATTGTCAGGTGATTCTATTAGCACAACATGGGAAAGGTTTACTAAGTGCTTGATGATGGTCCCTGATCACAAGATTGTTGATGATGCTTTGGTAGAGATTTCTATCAGGCACTTCATGAGAATAGTCAAGCATGCGTCAACATAATTATGTGAGGCATGTTTCTAGACATTTTGCATGGACAGCCGCAAGGATGGAGAAAGTGGTCAAAATGAATAGAGCATGGGGTCAACGAGAGTGAGGTGTGTCGTAACCTTCTTGTACAATTAACACCAATAATGAGCAAGAAAAGGTGAATGAAGAGATCATGGAACAACTTGGTCATCTTCATACAAGTATGGACTTGGTTTTAAAGAAAAATCAGGCAAGTGTCAAGGCAGTCACCCACCAATCTCTGAAGGCTTCTATTTTTGATGATCCATTCTTTGACGAGGATGCATGTTTTGTAAGCAACCAAGCAGCAGGTTTTTGAAACAACCTCCAAGGGTCCAATTCGGACTATTGGAGGCAACCGTGATGAGATCTATAGAGATAACTGAAGTAGATACTATGAGAGAGAGAGAGAGAGAGAGAGAGTTTTTTAGATATAGAATGGGGGAGAAGAGAAGGCTATAGGAATGGTCCTATGTGCCACCACACAATTGTGATGCCGGATCAAACAACTCCAGATTGAAGCGATGTTCGAAAAGTTGTTGAAGAAAGCTGACCACCAAGATGAGAATTTAAAAGGCATAAAGACAGATATTTCAAGCATAAATCAGAAAATCGAGTCTCACTGCATGGAAAGAAAGCAACTTGAAAAACAATTCAGGCAAGTGTCTTCACAGTTGAACCAACACCAGAAGGGCACCCTACCTAGCTATACAGTCCAAAACCCTAAGAACGAAGGTCATTGCATGACAGTGATGACTCGAAGTGGCAAAAGTACTATGAACCCCCCTATGCTGAAGGTGAAAAATGGGAACTGCAAGAAGAGAATGAATGAGGGAACCCAGACATGCAGTACAAAAGAGCAACCCAAGAAGTATAAAACCTTCCCAAGACCCCTTCCTCCTTTTCCTCAAAGGATTGGGAAGAGGAAGGTGGAAGGTAAGATTGAATAGTTCTTGTAAAACATTGCTTAGGAAGTTGTCAGTCGATATCCCTTCAATAGAATCCCTTGCGAGGATGCCGAGAGATACCAAATGGATGAAGGACCTAGTCAAGAAGAAATAAAAAGTGAGCCAAGAGCTCTCAAAAAATATTCAATGTTATAGCGCCATCACTACAAAGTTGTTAGTACAAAAGCATGAAGAAGCAAGTGCATTCACCATATCATGCACTGTTGGAGAACTAACATTTGCTAAAGCACTATGCGATTTGGGGGCTAGCATTAACTTAATGCCTCTTGCCATATTTACAAAACTTAGCTTGGGGAGCCTTATTCCTATAAAATGCGGTTGTTGATGACAGATAGAACAATCAAGAAACCTGTGGGGAACTTGTATGATGTGTTGGTAAAAGTAGACAAATTTATATTTCCCTCATATTTTGTTATACTTGACTGTGAGGTTGATTTTGCAGTTCCAATCATTTTTGGGAGATTTTTTGGCAACAGGTCGAGCAATAGTAGATATGGAGAAGAATCTAATATACTTTCAGGTTTGGTGAAGAAGAAATGATGTTTTAAGTAGGTCAGCAGGACTTCTGAGTTCCAAGTCATCTTAATGATTTCAATGGACGAGGATGATGAAACAGAAGTCTCGGTAGAATTGAGGTTCGGGGTTGATCCTTTGGCAGCCGTGTTGATGAACTTCGATGGTGACAACATTCTTGATTACGAAGAAATAGTAAATGATCTTGTGCTGTCATTTGGGCTGAGGCAACAGACAAGGTTGGAGTTGGAGTTATGCAACAAGGAGACACCACCTACAAAGCCCAATGTAGAAGTTCCACCAGAGTTAGAGTTAAAGGCATTACCATCGCATCTGAAATATGCATACTTGGGAGAGAATAGTACATTACCTATCATCATTGCAGAAGATTTAAGTGAAGCCAAAAGAGAAGCTCTATTCTAAGTTCTCAGGCAGTAAAAGAGAGCTACTGGGGGGAGAATTGCAAACATCATTGGCATTCCCCCGGGATATGTACTCATAAGATTCAACTAGTTAAGGATTACAAACCGAGCATTGAGTACCAAAGGCGGTTGAACCCCAATGCAAGAGGTTGTGTGGAAAGAAATAATCAAGTGGTTAGATGCAGGAGTAACCTACCCAATTGTTGACAGTAAATGGATGATTCTAGTGCAGTGTGTTCCAAACAAAAGAGGTATCATAGTGGTGCCTAATGCAAAGAACGAGTTGATCCCTATGAGACCAGTCACCGAATGGAGGGTGTGCATGAATTATAGAAAATTAAATGCTTTTACCGAAAAGGATCATTTTCCTATGCCTTTTATGGATCAGATGCATGACAGACTGGTAGAAAAGGAATGATATTGTTTCCTTGATGGGTATTCCGGGTAAAATCAGATTATTATTGTGCCTGAGGATTAAGAGAAAATAACGATCACATGCCCCTATAGTACCTTTGTATTTAAGAGAGTGCCACTTGGACTTTGTAATGTTCCAGCAACATTTTAGAGATGTATGATGTCTATCTTCTCGGACATGGTTGAAAGTACAATTAAGGTGTTCATGGATGACTTCATTGTCATTGGCCAGTCTTTTGAAGAATGCCTTTTACATTTGCGTGAAGTGTTGCAGAGATGAGTCGAGAGTCACTTGGTGCTAAATTAGGAGAAAAGTCATTTTATGGTTAGACGGAACTGTACTTGGTCACAAAATCTCGGGCAAGGGAATTGAGGTGAATAAAGCAAAAATCGAGGTGATAGAGAAATTGACACCACCAATTTCGATAAAAGGTATCAAAAATTTTCTAGGCCATGCCGGATTCTACCGTCGCTTCATAGAGTATTTCTCCAAAATCTGATACCATTTGTATAAGTTTTTAGAAAAAGATGTCAAGTTTGTATTTGATGATGCATGCACGCACACCTTCGAAGAATTGAAAAGAAGGCTTACCACAGCACCCATTACTGTCTCTTCAGATTGGTCACAACCGTTTGAACATATATGTGATGCGAGTAGGGTTTCACTTGGTGTGGTGTTGGGGAAAAAAAGAGAGAGAGTCCTACATATGATCTATTATACCAGCAAAGCATTGAATATGGACCAGAAAAATTACACTGTGATTGAATAAGAATTGCTTGCCTTGGTGTTTGCATTTGAAAATTTTTCTTCATGCTTGTTGGGAGCTAAAGCGATTGTTCATACAAACCATGCAACACTCAAATATCTGAAGGCAAAAAGGGATGTAAAGCCAAGATTGATTAGATGGGTACTTCTCTTGCTGGAATTCAATCTTGACGTGATTGATAGAAAAGCTTCAGAAAATTAGCTTTTCGATCACCTTTCTAGAATACAAGATGAGGCTATGATGAAGTTTGATGATGGGCTGGACATAAATGACTCATTCGATGATGAAAGAGTTTTAGAAGCGTCACATGATCGTATACCTTGGTATGCAGATTATGCTAACTATTGGTGAGTGATATAGTGCCTCCTGATTTTAACACCCATCAACGTCGCAAGTTTATACATGATGTAAAGAAGTTCTTCTGGAATGAGCCATATTTGTTTCACATTTGTGCGTATGGGATCATCCATATATATGTTCCGGAAGTAGAGATGATGAGCATTCTTGAAGCAAGCGACTCTTCAGGGGTAGGTGGTCATCAAAGTGTAGCATGAACTTCTTATAAAATGTTACAGTGTGGCTACTATGGGTCCTTTATACATCAAGACGCCTATGATTATGTTAAGTCTTGTGACCGTTGTCAAAGGGAGGGTGGAGTTTAGCGAAGGCACAAACTTTCTCTAAATCCTATTTTGGTCATAGAACTATTCGATGTTTGGGGCATTGATTTTATGGAACCTTTTGTCAGCTATCATTGTAATAAATATATCCTGGTTGCAGTTGATTATGTCTCCAAGTGGGTGGAGGCCAAAGCTTTACCAAACAATGAGGGTAAGAGTGTTACCGGGTTTCTCCAAAAAATTATTTTTTCTAGGTTTGGTACACCACAAGTTATAATCAGTGATGGAGGCTCTCACTTTTGCAACCAACTATTCAAATCTCTCCTTGAAAGATATGGTGTGAACCATCAAGTGGAAACCCCGTACCATCCCCAAACTAGTGGACAAGTGGAAGTATCGAATAGGGAAATAAAGCAAATCTTATCAGAAATGGTAAATGTGAATCACATCGATTGGTCAAGGAAGTTAGATGATGCTTTATAGGCTTGCCAGACGGTTTTCAAGACTCCCATTGGAATGTCCCGTTATCAATTGGTGTTTGGGAAGACCCGTCACCTGTCGGTCTAACTTGAGCACAAGGGACTATGGGCATTGAAGAAGCTGAATCTGGATTGGCATGAAGCTGGAACTTCTAGGTTGATGCAGTTGAATGAACTTGATGAGTTTAGACTACTTGCATATGAGAGCTCTACCTTGTACAAGCAACGAATGAAAGTTCAGCATGATCGCAAAATTGAAGATCACTAATTTGCTCAAGGAGACATGGTTCTGCTTTACAAACTCCAGGTTGAGGTGGTTTCCTGGAAAACTCAGATCTAAGTGGATGGGACCCTTCAGAGTAATGCGTGTCTTTAGTAATAGATCAATCGAAACAGAAGAAGGGATGGCAAAACTTTCAAAGTCAATGGACAAAAGGTCAAACGGTATATGTGTGACATGGAAGAAATCAAAATAGTGGAAGATTGGGACCTTGAAGAGGCACGAACACAATCTGTCACGCTATGATAATAAATCAGGCGTTTCTTGGGAGGCAACCCAAGGTATGCCCCTTGCACCTTTTTTGTGTGACTTTACTTTGAGGACAAAGTATCCTATTTTGGTGGGGTGTGGGAAGTTATGGATTAAGGTGAAGTCTGAGTAGCCTAAAGTCCATAAGTTTCCCTATTTTTAATCCCAAGGTTTTCTTGTCGTGCTTCTTTTTCCTTGTAGATGTTTACTTTTTTGTTGAACCGGCATGTTTAGGTAGTGTAGATAATGGTTAAATTCATAGCAATGTTATCTATAGGCATATAAATTAGATGTGCTTTTAATGTTTTGATGAAAAATTGGGTACCCTTAAAAATCTTGAGATTGTGATTATTGATAAATTCATACATTTTTTAGTATCTGGCAATGTTTGTTCTGATATTGTGAAGGTAAACTGAGACTGAAAGCATGACCTATGAGTATATACTTGATTGTGGATACAAATTCCATGTGTGTTGTGAGCTCATTTTGCTGCATTCATGCATCTTGTGTGGACCCAGAACTTGCCTTGTTACTCTAAAATTTGTTTGATGATATGGTGGATATGGAAAGGATCTTAGGCCTTTGTTCTTTGAGTGAACCCACTTTAAGCCTAAATGACCCACCAGATGAGTGAGTGAATCCCTTGTTCCAAACTTTTGAGCTTCTCATGCACTCGTTCTTTCTTGACACTCTGTTGACTTAACCTTATTTGATGAAATACCTTAATATTGGCCCTGATCTATCCTTTAACATGTGAACCTTGATTAAGGCCAAGGCCTAAGTTGAGGGTGGCTGTAGTTGGTGGCCATGGTTTGAGGCGTAGATATTGTGTACTTCACTTGAGGCTAAAAGCCTAAGTTGAGGGTGGCCCTTATTGTGGTAAAGTAATAATAATAAGGTGGTTAGTTGGGAAATTAAGAAAGAAATAAAAAAGCATGAACCAAGTGAAGAAAGAGAAAAGAAAAGTGCCTTGAATTGAGAAAAAGTAGCAAAAATGAGTTTGAAATTGAGGTACAGTTGTAAAAGAGAAAGAAAACACTCGAGAAAAGTTCAAAACAGGAGAATAAGAGTGGAGTAATTAAAAAGGGTTGGATTATGAAAGCAAAAAGTGTTGGTAAACATGGTTTGAGGATAGCTTTTAGTCACTATTAGCCCAAATGCCACACCAAATCACCCTAAGCCTTTGTTACAAGCCTATAAGTCCTAAAGTGATCCAACTCCACTTTATCGCCAAGCCAGAAGATGAGTATAGAGGCAAGATTATGGTGTTAGTCAGTATGCATTGAATTTCATTTGATACTTCTTAACTTGTCATAGTTCGATTGTCAGGTATCTCATTATGTTCTTGTTTGTTGAATAACTTTGCAACCCTGTTTTGAAATAGAAGTTAGGTACCTAGATAAAAGGAGTTGATATTTATGCCATTAGTATAGCTTCTATGTATTTTTATTTGTCTACGTAGATTGATCATCGCTTGAGGACAAGCAACAATTCTAAGTTGAGGGTGTTGATGTTCTTTCAAAATACAGCACATTTGGTGCCTCAAACAAGGGATTTTTTGAGTTATTAAAGAAATATTTTATTGCTTTGATGTGTTTTTGTATTAATCTTGCAGAAAAGTTAGGTCGGCACGACTTTGAAGAAAAGTTGCAGATTTTACTAAAGTATAGGCCTTACGAGTCCACCTACAAGTCGTAGTTCAAGCTATGAGTCGTAAGATAGTGTCATAGCAAGAATTAGAGACAAAAATTCATAAATCTGCTAAGTGGAGGTCACCCCTATGAGGCCATCATACGAGTCGTAAGCCTCACTATGACTCGTATAGGTGGACTCATAGCAAGAATCAGAGAGCCAAGATGTTGGACCAAAAACAGAAGGCCAAGACTATGAGAGGAAAATATGAGTCATAGCTCAAGAAATGACTCGTATCTATAGGTCGTACCAGTTCAGTCCAAGATGCAAAGAATTTGATATGAGACCCCAACTATGACTCGTAGGTCATCCTATGAGTTGTAACTGCGAGACTTTATAAGCTGCCAGCTGTTTTTTTATGTGAATTTTAGGGTTATTTTATAAATACAATATATAGTTTAAGTTAGCGTTTTGAGAAAAGAGTTTGACCAGTAGACAATCTAGAATCACATTTTGAATCTTTTCTTAGTTTTAGAGTAGTTTATTGTTCTCTCTTGGAAAACCCATTTTGGGGATTGCAAATCTAACCTTATACTTATTGTTGATCAATCAAGCTTGTGATTTTGCAACTTGTGGTGCCTATTTTCTTGATTGGTAGTGGTAAAGCTCTCATTTATATCTATCATATGAATTTTTGTGTGTTTTGCCTTAGCCATGAGTAGCTAAGCGCCCACAACTTGGGGTTGTGGGAACCATGGGTAGTTGACTTGAAATAACCTAAGTTTATTGCATTTCTATGATTGGGGTTTTGCATGTGTTATCTGTTTCCCTTCATTTGTATTATTGTTTGGTGGTGGCCAACACCAAACCCCACCTACTCTCACGATCCCGACAAAGGTAGTGACGAATAGGAAAAGGGTAAAAGATGACAGAATTCGATTGATGTATTCTCATCTAATCAACCAAGCCTGGCCAAGGGGGGGTTGACTAGGACAATAGGTAACAGTTAGTTGGCATGCTACGGTTGCCGACCAAGCGCCATGGTGAAATTCGACCTTCACCTTCACAAGAGGGTTGGAACAACCCAAGTTACCATCTTGCATGCAAATCACCAATTATAGTTATATTATCTAGGGTAATCAAGTTGACAAACAATGGGGAACACAATTTCCAAGTTCTCCCCAAAATAGTGTTTCCTCATGTTATAGTTAGTAGTAGTTTTATTTTGTTTTTGAATCACAACCCCCACACATTTGGAGATTGTAGTCATAAATACTAGAAATGATTAGTGGTGAAGTCTTGTAATCAAGCCCTATATTCTCTATGGATTCGACCCTAACCTCAGTTAGGTTAGTTGCTGACAATGACCTCTTTCTTATTGGAGCGTGAACATCACTGTCCCTAATGATCTTTTAAGATGGTCTCTGCATTTTGCATAGATGAAGGAAAACCTAAAATAGAGACTCAATTCTACATGCTGCACCTCACGAGTAATCTATTGATCAGCAGCTTCTAGAATCTGGCAGACATAATCAGAATTCTGAAATGCCCCAAAAAGTTCCCGAAAATATGCCTCGAAAATGTCCATAATCGTAATTTCTATATATCTCAAAATCTGTGTGTGATATCAAAAATTCAACTTTACATTCTTGATCAAGGGGGAAAATTTAGTGGGAAATAGGTATAACTCGAATTTTAGAAGACCTGAAGCGAAAAACGAATTTTGCCAACTTTGCAAATTTCCAGAGAGGGTTTGTGATACCTCCACAATGCGGACCCGTCGTGAGTCGCGGGTTGCAGAGCAGTGTTTGCACTTCCTTATTTTTCAGTTTCAGCCTAACACATTGGGGGTCTAGGCCCCATACCCTCCTATACATAAAAACACCTATACTTAGTCATTTTAAACTCCATATCACTCATTACACTCTCAAAACCCTCTTTAACACTTAACTAAATATTTTATCCAAATCAAGTATTCCAAACTCATTCTGTCTCTCAATAAAATCATTCAAGCTCCAAGTTCTCATTTAAATCTTCATCAAGGAAATCTCTAATGTTGAGGTATATGTGTTTCAACCATTGGGTCTTTTCACCCATGGTGCCCAACCTTCCTTTTTTAGTAAATTGCACATTTTGATGTTGATTTATCTATGGGTATTCTTATTATGAATATGATTAAGGACTATGTTGGGGTTTCATAAAATATTGACTATTTAAGCATGTTTTGAACTATGAATCTATGATCTATCATGAGATTTGATGAGGGGTTTTAATGTATCTTGCATGAGGGTATTATCAAGTGTTGGTTGGATAATTTACATTAAGTTTTTCCATATGATTTCACTCTTGAATTGCATGATTTTGAATTAGCATTACACACCCACCAAGTGTTTGATAAAATGTTTAGTTAAGGGTTCTTGAGTTATTGAAGGACTATTATATGACTATTGAGTTGAGTGACTTTATGAAGATGAAAATAATGTATATATGTGTTGATTCCTTAAAAAGTGTTTGTAGTGTTAAAAGTTGACCACACCTTGTTGAGGGGGTACTATGCCTCAATCGCCTTGTTGGGGGTGCTATATCCGTACTACCATAATGAGAGGTATATATCTTGGCCACCTTGTCGGGAGGTGCTATGCCCATACTACCATGTTGAGGGGTATATAACTTGGGCACCTTGTCGGGGGTGCTATGCCTGTATTACCAATTGAGGGGTAGATACCTCAATCACCTTCCAAAGGGGTGATATGCCTTGGATTCCAAGTATTAGTTTCTTTGTGTATGATGATGGTCTCTTCCTACACATGTAATATGTTCTATACAAGCATGTCTTACTTCAAGCATTGATCATGCATGCCGTGTTACTATTATACTTACCCATTACTTATGTATATGCACTTTGATTATGTTGCCTCTCTTTTGTCACATTGCATCCTACATACTTAGTACATTCAAATGTACTAACGCATACTCTATGCCTACATGATGTTACCATGTAGGAATTGGAGCCCTCATGATCATCCTCACTGTGGCTAGTTGGTCATCTTGAAGATAAGCTATTTGTGCGTCCTCAAGTTTGAGGACACTAGCTTTGCGCTGTTACTATTGCTATTTCTTTATGTTGAACTTTGATACTAAAAGGGTGAGCTTGAAAAGTTGTCTTGACCCCGCCAAATCTATGTTAGAGGTGTTGTGGGACAAGTAATGTAATTATGCCATGTTCTCGAATCTTTTTTATGGTAAGTAAGACTTCCCTTAGTCCATTTACCCTTATTACTACTTTTTAGTTGTTGTTTAATTGCTTTTGTTCCAAGGATACGTAAATGATATGCTAAGAGGCTTGTTTGGGTTCCTTTCGGGTTCTCATTTGTTGTGTCACGTCTAGGCCCTCGACTTGTATTATAACAAACTTGGTATCATAGCACTAGGTTGGCAATGGTCCTCGGTATCCAACACAATGCATCGATTAGAGTCTTTTTCATAGTTGTGAAGTGTACCACGACTATGAGCAAGAGGCTATGAGGTATTTTAGGAAATGTTTCCCTTCTTCTTGATCTATGTCGTTCTATAGAAGTTAAGGTAAGGGTTTCCCCTAACGAATGTCCTTTACTATGCTAGATCATTCCTTCTCCAAGAGGAAGAAGAGCTCATACACCCAAAGAACAACCAGCTCATGAAGATATCCATGGGTCTAAAGTGTATGAAGATCCTCAAGAATTTATTAATGAGGTGTACAAAGTGTTACCTATTATGGGTGTTAAGTCGGAGGAGAAAGCGGAGTTGGCAACCTACTAACTCAAATGGGTGGCTCAAATATGGTTTACTCAATTGAAGGAGGAGAAGGGGAACAACAATGTGATTCTTTAGGAGGCGTTTAAGGTGGCATTTCCCAACCAGTTCTTCCCTCTTGAGCTAAGGGAGGCCAAAATGATGAAATTCATGAATCTAAAGCAAGGGTCGACGAGTGTGAGGGAGTATGTCCTCAAGTTCAACAAACTTTCTGAATATGCTCCATCATCGGTGGCCGAGCCAAGGTCTAGGATGAACCAGTTTGAGATGGGTTTATCTGATTTGGTGAATGAGGAGTATCTTGTCGCCATGTTGATAAGTTTATATGGATTTTTCTCGCGTCATGACTTATGCTGAACGATTGGAGGGGGAAAAGTTAAGAAAGAGGAGGCAATGAGGCCATGAGGGCCTATTATGAAGATAAATTCCAAGGACCTGAGGATGGCTGGTTTCATTAAGGACAAGGATCTTCAAATGCTCTGAATAGGAGGTTTGCTAATAATAACCCACGAGTCCAAGGTGGTGGTGGTGTGGTGCCTAATGCTATGTGCCCAAGATGTTGTAGAGGCCGTGATGGCCCATGTTTAAGGAACACTAATGCTTGCTATAGTTATGGAAAAGTGGGTCCTAAGATGATTGATTGTCCTCGTAATCATAACAAGGGTAGAGATATTCATCCACAAGGCCAAGATGCAAATGCGGGTCGTAAAGAAAGGGTAGGTCAACAAGGTGGTTCCCCAAGGCACAATAGGTTCTATGCTCTTCAAGGGAGGCAAGGGGTAGATGAGGTACCCGATATCATCGCCAGTATGTTAAAAGTCTTTGATCTTGATGTGTATGCATTGACAAACCCGGGTGCCTCTCTTTCTTTTGTTACTCCTTTCTTTTGCTAAAAAGATTCATGTTCAATCTCAATTGTTGTGTGAGCCATATAAGGTGCCTACTCCCATTGGTACATCCATTGTTGCTAGAAGGGTCTATAGAAATTGTCCCATTTTCATTTTGCACAAAATATTGCCTTGTGATTTTGGTGAGTTGGATATGGTGGATTTTGATATTATTCTCGAGATGGATTGGTTGCATGCATATTATGCCTCTATTGATTATAAAACCTGTAGGCTTAAATTCCAATTTCCTAATGAACCCATTCTCGAGTGGGAGAGTCTTAATGTGGTGGTCAAGGGTAGATTCATTCCTTGCATTAAAGCCCAAAAGTTGATTTCTAAGGGGTGTCTCTATCATATTGTAAGGGTTAGGGATGTTGAGTCCAAAGTCTTTTCTATAAAGTCGGTACCGGTGGTTAGTGAGTTCCTGGTGTCTTTCATAGTGAGTTTCCCGGTATTCCTCCTGAAAGGGAAATAGATTTTGGCATAGACATCATTCCCGATACTCAACTCATTTCTATTCCCCCTTAGCATATGGCCCCGACGGAGTTGAAGGAGCAATTGAGGGATTTGTTGGAAAAGGATTTTATTAGGCCTAGCCAATTACTTTAGGGCGCACCAGTGTTATTTCTAAAGAAGAAGGATGGTTCTCTGAGAATGTGTATTGACTACCGGCAACTTAATAGGGTCACCATAAAGAATAAGTATCCTCTACAAAGGATTGATGATCTTTTTGACCAACTTCTCGGGGCTAGTCACTTCTCTAAGATTGATCTTCAGTCGGGGCATCACCAAGTGAAAGTGAGATAGTGTGACATTCCTAATAAGACCTTCCGTACTAGGTATGGGCACTATGTGTTTGTGTTTATGTCCTTTGGGTTGTCTAATGCACTAGCTATCTTCATAAATCTTATCAATATGGTCTTCAAACTCTACCTTGATTTATTTATGGTGGTTTTTATTGATGATATCTTGATCTATTCCCATAGCGAGGAAGAGCATGTGAATCACTTGAGGGTGGCGTTGTAAATCTTGAGGGAAGAGGAGTTGTATGCAAAATATGAAAAATGTGAATTTCGGTTGAAAGAGGTTGCATTTTTAGGTCATGTGGTGTCAAATGATGGTATCAAGGTGGATCCTAAAAAGACAGAACTGATTAGAAATTTGCCTAGACCTTTGATTCCATCGTATATTGGAAGTTTTTCGGGTTTACCGGCTTATTACCGGAGATTTGTGAATGATATATCTTCTATTGCTTCTCCCATGACTAAGTTGACCCAAAAGAAGGCAAAATTTGTGTGGACAGATGAGTGTGAAAAGAGCTTCCGAACTTTGAAAGATAAGCTTGTCTCTTCTCCAATCGTATCTCTACTGGAAGGGTTGGAAAGGTTTGTTGTGTATTGTGATGCCTCACGAATTGGTTTGGGTTGTGCTTTGATGAAAAATAGTAGGGTAATAGCTTATGCCTCTAGACAACTCAAGGTGCATGAAAAAAATTATCTTACCCATGATCTTGAATTTGCCGCCGTGGTAGATGTTTTGAAAATTTGGCGTCATTGCTTGTATGGAGTTCACGTTGATGTGTTTACCGGTCATAGGAGTCTCCAATATGTGTTCACCCAAATAGATCTCAACTTGAGAGAACGAAGTGGTTGGTACTTTTTAAAGATTATGACATGAGTGTGCATTGTCACCCTAGTAAGGCTAATATTATAGCTGATGCTTTAAGTAGGGTGTCTATGGGTAGCCTAGCGCACGTTGATGATGGTGGCAAGGAGGTTGCTAGAGAGTCCATCACTTGGCTTGATTTAGAGTTAGGTTGCAGGAGGTTGACAATGGTGGGATAATGGTTGTGGATGCTTCTAAATATTCATTGATTGAGGAGGTGAAGGCAAAGAAAGATCTTGACACCGCCTTGTTAGAGTTGAATGCCTTGGTGAGAGGGGGTAAGGTGGAGGTTTTCTCCCAAGGGGGAGATGGTGCCCTTAGGTACCAAGGTAGCTTGTGTGCGCCCAATGTTGATGACTTAAGAAAGAAGATTTTAGATGAGGCTCATAATTCTTTCTATTCGATTCATCCCGGTTCTACAAAGATATATAGAGAATTGAGGGAAGTGTTATGGTGGGGTGGTGTGAAGAGAGATTCTATTAGAGTTGTGGTGGATAGAATGACAAAATCGGCTCATTTCCTACTGGTCAAAACCACTTATGGTGCCGAAGATTATGCAAAATTGTACATTCATGAGTTGGTTAGATTGCATGGGGTGCTATTATCTATCATTTCGGATCGTGGTGCTCAATTCACTTCTCACTTTTTGGAGGTCCTTCCAAAGGGGTCTAGGTACCAAGGTAGAGCTTAGTACGACCTTTCACCCTCAAATGGATGGCCAATCCAAAAGAACTATCCAAAAACTTGAGGATATGCTTAGAGCTTGTGTCTTTGAGTTCAAGGGCAGTGGGGATGAACATCTTCCACTCATTGAGTTTGCTTACAGTTTTAGTTATAATTCAAGCATTGGTATGGCTCCTTTTGAGGCTCTCTATGGTAGACATTGTAGGCCCCCACTTAGATGGTTTGAGGTGGGGAGAGATGGATTTTTCGGGTCCAGATTTAGTCATAAAAGACTTGGGGTAGGTAAGGTTGACAAGGGAGAGGTTGAAGAAAGCCCAAAGTAGACAAAAGGCATATTCCGATGTGAGGAGAAGAGATCTTGAGTTTAAAGTTGGTGATAGGGTCTATCTGAAGGTCTCACCCATGAAGGGTATGGTTCATTTTGATAAGAAGGTTAAATTGAGTCAAAGATTTGTGGGTCCTTGTAGAGTGTTGAGAAGGATTGGTAGGGTGGCTGAAACGACCCAGAAAATGTGCCTCGAATGTGCCCAGAATTGTAATTTCCATATGTCTCAAAATCTGTGCGTCATGTCGAAAATTTGACTTCATATTCTTGATCAAGGGGTCAAATTGAGTGGGAAATGAGTCTAACCCTGATTTTAGAGAAAATAAATCACAATTTCATTTGCAAAAAAATTTGATTTCCATAATTGATCCGTGATGGTGCCGCATCGCGGCACCATCGCGGACTTGTGTAAATCTGTCCTCAGTGATAGGTCTGCATCGCGGACCAGATGTGGACCGGTGTATTTTGTTTCCAGTGATTTTTATCTCGATCCAAGACTTTTGGGTCTTGGATCTAAGTGTTTCCATGCATGAAAATACCTATACATTGCCATATTTTACCTTCATATCATAGAAGACATTCCCCAATACTTAGACAAGTATTTCACCCTAAATTCAAGTCCCAAAACCTCAATCCGGATCTTAAGGTTCTCAATCAAGCTTGAAGTCTCCATTTCCAATCTTCTTCGAGGTTTCTCCAAAGTCAAGGTATGTAGATTTCAACCATTTGGCCCTTTCACCCATTTTCCCCAAGCTTCCATTTCATCTAATTTACATGCTTTTAAGTTGATTTTACATATAGGTCTAATATCATGAATTTGACCATGAACTATATTGGTGTTTTGTAAAAGTGTGCCTGTTTTAGCATGTTCTGAGTTATGAATCTTAGATCTAACTTAAGATATGATAAAGGGTTTTGATGTATATTTCTTGAGGGTATTACCATGTATTGATGAATGGTTTTAAAATGGATTTTCTTGCACGATTTTATCCCTAAATTGCATGGTTTTACACTAGCTCTACACACCTGCCAAGTGTTTGATAAGATGTCCGGTTATAGTTTCTTGAGGAATTGAAGGTCCAATGGATGTCTTATGAGTTGAAAAACTTTATGAAAACAAAAGGATTGTATGTATATGATATTTTCTAATATAGTGTTGTAAAGTGACCATGCCCTACTCGGGGGTTTAAGAGCCTGGGTAACCCTGCGAGGGGTTTGTACGTTGATGCCAATCAAGGGGTTGTGTCTTGATAATCAAGTTGAGGGGTTAGTTCCCAATCAACAGGGGTGGTAGGGTACGACTATCCACAACCAATCAGCGGGTTTGTACCTTGATAACCGGTTTGAGGTTTAGTTCCTCAATCACCAGGGGCGGTAGGGTGCGATGATCTACCAACGAACCAAAGGGGTTTGTACCTTGGTAAACTATGGGTTCTACAACTATGGTCTCTTCTTATACATATATTATGTTCTATGTAAGCACGTTTTACTTAAGAATTGATCATATTTGTTATATTGTTATTATGCTATCTATTGCTTACTACTATGCATTTTGACTATGTTGCCTACCTCTTGTTGCATTGAATCCTACATACTTAGTACGTTCAAACGTACTAATGCATACTCTATTTCCCACATGATGTTACCATGTGGGGACTGGATCCTGACTTGATCATCCTTCTCCACGTGGCTATTCTCTCAAGCTAGCTGGTGAGTCCTCCATTTCGGGGACAATGTTTATGTTCTTTTGCTATGTATCATGACTCTCTATTTATTTTATATGACTATGAGGGTGAGCCTGGTTTCTCGTCTTGGCCCTCACTAAGTTATATTGTTAGAGTTATTGTTGTACATGTTATATGTTATGCTATGAGCTTTGACTCTCTCTTGACTCTTGATGTATCTGAATATGAAAGATGTCCCTTAGCCCCGATTATCCTTTTAACTATCTCTTATTGTAATTTTATTGCTTTCGTGATGAAGGATGTGTAATGATGTGCTAAGAGGCTTACTTGGGGTCCCTTCGGGTTCCCCATGCGCTGTATATGTCTAGGCCCTAGGCTTGGTTAGTGACAAACTTGGTATCAGAGAACTAGGTTCTTAATGGTCCTCAACATCCAAGACACCGCATCAATTAGAGTCCTATTCATGGTTGTGTTGTGCACCACAACTATGAGTAAGAGGCTATGAGACATTTTAGGAAATGTTTCCCTTCTTCTTACTCTATGTCGTGCTATAGAAGTTAAGGTAAGATTTTCCCCCCTAACGATTATTCTTTGCTATGCTAGATCATACTTAAAACAAGATAAAGAAGAGCCCGCACACCCGAGGAGCAACCGACTCATGGTGAGCTTTGGATGCTCTCACCTTGTTGGGTCAAGTTGTGGCTAATCAAGAAACCAAAGGGCCTAAGACCCTCATGCTCCTACTCTGGCATCTCAGGTGAGAAACTTTATAAGGATGAACCCATAAGAACTCTATAGGTCTAAGGTAGATGAGGACCCTCAAGAGTTCATTGATAAGGTCCACAAGGTATTGGCTATCATGGGTGTTAGATCGAAAGAGAAATCAGAATTGGTGTCCTACCAACTCAGAGGGGTAGCACAAATTTGGTACACTCAATGGAATGAGGAGAAGGGAGTCAATGATGTGGTTCTTTTGGAGGTGTTCAAGACTGCTTTTCTTAATCAATTTTTCCCTCTTAAGCTTAGGAAAGCTAAATTGGTGGAGTTTATAAATTTGAAACAAGGATCTATGAGTATGAGGGAGTATACCCTCAAGTTCATTCAACTCTTAAAGTATGCTCCACAGTTGGTTGCTGAGTCAAGGTCTAGAATGAACAAGTTCGTAATGGGTGTGTCCAATTTAGTGAGTGAGGAATGTCGATCTGCTATGTTGATTAGTGACATGGAATTTTTCCCTTTTAAAGACCTATGCCGAACAAATGGATGAGGAAAAGTTGAGGAAGAGGAGGAGTAATGAGGCAAAGAGAGACCGTTTGAGGGTAAGTTCCAAAGTCGAAAGGGTGGTCGGTTCCATCAAGGCCAAGGGTTCTCGTGCTTCTAATAGGGGTTTTGCGAATGACTTTCCAAGGGCCTAAGGTGCTGGTATGGTTCCTAATAATATGTGTTCAAAATGTGGTGGGGATCATGGGCGCCTATTCTTCAGAGACACTAATGCATGTTATGGATGTGGAGAAGTTGGCACAAAAGCGTTGATTGTCCTCGTAACTGCAATAAATCTAAGGAGGTTCGTCCACAAGGTGCAAATGTAGTTCCTTTAGGGGGAGGTGGCCAACAAGGTGGTATCTTAAGGCATAATAAGTTTTATGCTTTGGATGTGAGGCAAGGAGTTGATGAGGTGCCCGATGTCATCACCATTATGTTAAAAGTCTTTGATTTTAATGTGTATGCATTGATAGACCTAAGTGCCAGTCTTTCTTTTGTTACTCCTCTTATTGACAAAAAGTTTCATGTTGAGCCCGACTTGTTGTGTGAGTCTTATGAAGTGTCTACTCCTATTGGAGCATCTATTGTTGCTAGAAAGGTCTATAGGAATTGTGTCACTTTCATCTTGCATAAAATATTTCCTTGTGATCTTGTTAAGTTGGATATGGTTAATTTTGATATCATTCTTGGGATGAACTGGTTGCATGCATATTATGCCTCTATTGATTGTAGAACCCGTAGGGTCAAGTTCTAATTCCCAAATGAACCCATCCTTGAGTGGTGTCTAAGGGGTGTCTTTATCATCTTGTAAGGGTTAGGGATCTGGGGTCTAAAATCCATCCCATAGGGTCGGTTCCGGTTGTAAATGAGTTCCTTAATGTCTTTCCTAATGATCTTCTCAGTGTTCCTCCTAAAAGAGAAATAGATTTTTTGTATAGGCCTCCTCCCCGATACTCAACCCATTTCTATTCCCCCTTACAGTATGGGCCCGGCAGAGTTAAAGGAGTTGAAGGAGCAATTGAGGGATTTGTTGGAGAAGGGTTTTATTAGTCCCAGCCAATCACCTTGGGTTCACCGGTGTTGTTTGTGAAAAAGAAGGATGGGTCTCTTAGAATATGTATCAACTACCAGTAACTTAATAGGGTCACCATAAAGAATAAGTATTCTCTTCTAGGGGTTGATGATTTGTTTGACCAATTGCAAGGAGCTAGTCACTTCTCTAAGATTGATCATTGGTCCGGGTATCATCAAGTGAAGGTGAGGGAGTGTGATATTCCTAAGACGGCCTTCTAGACTAGGTATGGGCATTATGAGTTTGTTGTGATGTCTTTTGGGTTGACCAATGCACCGGCTATATTAATGGACCTTATGAATAGGTTCTTTAAACCTTACCTTGATTCATTTGTTGTGGTTTTCATTGATGATGTTTTGATGTAGTCTCGTGGTGAGGAGGAGCATATGCTTCATTTGAGGGTTGTGCTACAAGGGTTGTGGGAAGATGAGTTGTATGCTAAATATGAAATGTGTGAATTTTTGTTGAAGGAGGTTGCCTTTCTAGGTCATGTGTTGTTGGGGGATGGTATTAAGCTGGATCCTAAAAAGACAGATGTGATTAGAAATTGGCCTAGACCATTGACCTCATCGGACATTATGATCTTCTTGGGCTTAGCAAGTTACTACTGGATATTTATGAATGAGTTCTCTTCTATTACTTCTCCCATGACTAAATTGATTCAAAAAAAGGCTAAGTTTGTGTGGACCGATGAGTGTGAAAAGAGCTTCCAAAACTTGAAGGATAAGCTTATGTTCACTCCTATTTTGTCTCTACGGGAAGGGTTGGAAGGGTTTGTTGTGTATTGTGATGCTTCCTGGGTTGGTTTGGGTTGTGTGTTGACGCAAAATGGTATGGTAATCGCTTAAGCTTTTAGGAAACTCAAAGTGCACGAGCAGAATTATCCTACTCATGATTTTGAATTGGCCGTCGTGGTATTTGCTTTGAAAATTTGGCGTCATTATTTATATGGAGTGCATGTTGATATGTTTACCAATCATAAGAGCCTCCAATATGTGTTTACTCAAAAAGATGTCCACTCGAGGAAAAGAAGGTGGTTAGAACTTCTTAAGGATTATGATATGAGTGTGCATTATAATCCCGATAAGGCTAATATTGTGACGGATGCTTTAAGTAGGGTATCTATGGGTAGCATAGCTTATGTTGATGATAGGGGCATAGAGGTGGCTAAGGAGCTCCATCGGTTGGCTAGATTAGGTGTTTGGTTGGAAGAGGTTTATAATGGTGGCATTGTCATTGTTGATGGCTCAAAGTTTTTCTTAGTTGATGAGGTAAAAGAAAAGCAAGATCCTGATCCCTCCTTATTAGAATAGTTAGCAAAATTTATTTTTCTGTAGGGTCTTCTAAAATTTGAGTTATACTGATTTGTCACTCAATTTTTCCTTGATAAAGAATATGAAGTTGAATTTTTGATATCACTCATGGATTTTGAGATACATGAAAATTATGATTATGGGAATTTCTAAGGCACATTTTTGGCCACTTTTTTGGGCGTTTCAATATCTCCCCCTTGGGAATATTCATCCTCGAATGTTAAAGAAACTTAAATAAGAGAAGTAACCCAGATGATTTCAGCCCAACACATGAATGCAACAAATGCATGAAAACATTATTTCAAAAATATGAACACAAGTGTCAAAAATCACCATAAACTTCTCAACACAAACATGGGTGCATGCAAATGATATAAGGGCTGAAACTTAAGACTTGAAATCACATAAAGGACTTAAATTAGTGCCTTAGGCTTAAGTGGGGTGGATGATATAGGGATATTGCTTTTGCATGTCCACCTCGATTTCCTACGTGACACTTTCAACTTGTTGGTTTCGCCAAAGAACCTTCACGGAAGCTACATCCTTGTTCCTCAGCCTCTTCACTTGTCTATCTAAAACTTCTACTGGACCTCTTCATAAGTCAAAATGTCTTCAACAACACCCACCACATCTAAAGGCACAATAGTAGTCACCTGCAGATGTCCTTAGCAAAGAAACAAGGAAGACCGAATGAACCATATTCATATCATTGGGCAACTCCAGCTCATAGGCCACTATCACGACCCAAGCTTAGATCCTAGACGTGACATGACACATGGGAAACCTGAAGGGATCCCAAGCAAGCCTCTTAGAACATCATTATACATCCTTGGTCGTGGAAGCAATAGAATAACAATAAGAGATATTAAATAGGGATAACCGAGGCTAAGGGACATCTTTCGTATCATAAACATCAAGAGTCAAGAGAGAGTCAAAGGTCACAGCATAATACATAACATTTCCAACGGCACCTCTAGCCATCGAACTTAGCGGGGGCCAATCAAGCAACCGGGCTCAACCTCATAGTAAAATATATGATAAAAGAGAGAGAGTCGTAATACATAGCATAAGAACATTAACATTGTCCCCAGAATGGAGGACTCACCAACTAACTTGAGAGAATCGTACTAGCCACGTGGAGGAGGATGATCAAGTGGGTCTTCGATCCCTACATAGTAACATCATGTAGGAATAGAGTATGCATTGATACGTTTGAATCTACTAAGTATGTAGGATGCAATGGAACAAGAGGTAGGCAACATAGTCAAAATGCATAGTATAAAACAATAGATAGCATAATAACAATATGGCATGTATGATCAATGCTTAAGTAAAACATGCATACATAAAAACATAATACATGTGTACGAAGAGACCATGGTTGTTGAACCAATAGTTTACCAAGTTATAAACCCCTTTGGTGGGTTGGTAGATCGTCGCACCCTACCATCCATGGTGATTGAGGAACTAACCCCTCAACCCGGTTATCAAAGTATGAACCCCTTGATTGTTTGTGGATAGTTACACCCTACCACCCCAGGCGATTGAGGTACTAACCCTTCAACCTAGTTATCAAGGCACAACCCCTTGAGTGGTATCAAGATACAAACCCCTCGACATGGTTACTCGGACTGTTAGCCACCCGAGTAGGGCATGGTTAATTTCTAACAATATATGGGAGAATATCATATATATATATATATATATATATATATATATATATATATATATATACATACATATATATAACATGTTCCTTTTTATCATCATAAAGTCATTCAACTCATAGACATGCAGTGGACCTTCAATTCCTCAAGAAACTACAACCCGACGTTTTATCAAACACTTGGTGGGTGTGTAGAGCGAGTGTAAAAACCATGCAATTTAGGGATGAAATAATGCAAGAAAATCAATTTTAAAACCATCCATCAATACTTAGTAACACCCTCAAACAATATACATCAAAACCCTTCATCAAATCTTAAGTTAGATCCAAGATTCATAGCTCAAAACATGCTAAAATAGTCACACTTTTACAAAACCCCAACATAGTTCATGGTCAAGTTAATGATGACAGACCCATATGTAAAATCAACTTAAAAGCATGTAAGTTGGATGAAATGGAAGCTTGGGCACAATAGGTGAAAGGAACCAATGCTTGAAACCTACATACCTTTACTTTGGAGAATCCTTGAAGAAGATTGGAAATGGAAACTTGAAGCTTGATTGAGAACCTTAAGATCCAGATTGAGTTTTTGGGACTTGAATTTAGGGTGAAATATTTCTCTAACTGTTTCAGTGAGTATTGGGGAATGTCTTGTATTATATGAAGGTAAAATATGGCTAAGTATAGGTATTTTCACGCACGGGAACACTTAGGCCCAAGACCCAAAAGCCTTAGACAGACATAAAAATCACTGGCAACAAAATACATAGGTCCGCAATGAGGACCTATAGCGGAGGACAAATTTACACAGGTCCAAGATGGCTGAGCATCGCAGCACCGTCGCGGATTGATTTTGGAAATCAAAATTTTGGAAAAATGAAATTGTGATTTGTTTGCTCTAAAACCGGGGTTATACCCATTCCCCGCTCAATTTGACCCCCTAATCAAGAATGTGAAGCCGGATTTTTCAATATCACGCACGAATTTTGAGATATATAAAAATTACGATTTTGGGCACTTTTGAGGCACATTTTCGGGCAATTTTCGGGGTCGTTTCAATATCTCCCCCTTGGGAACATTCATCCCCCTAATGTCAAGGAAACGTATATAGGAAGAGTTATCATGAGAAAATCAGCCCTACAAGAATGTATCAACATACTTAAAACATCATTTTCAAAATCTCAACATAAGTGTTAAAACTACCATGAACTTTGTCAATTTAAAAATGAATGCATGCAAATGACTTAGGGGCTGAGAAGTGAGACATAAAATCACATAGAAGCTTTAGAATTAGTACCTAAGGCTTGAGTAGAACGGAAGAGACAAGGGTATCATTTTTGCATGTCCGCTTCGGCCTCCCATGTAGCACTTTCGACTTGTTGATTCCTCCAAAGTACCTTAACGGAAGCAACATCCTTGTTCCTCAACCTCTTTACTTGTCTATCCAAGATCTCTACTAGAACCTCTTAATATGTCAAGTTGTATTCAACGACCTCCATAATATCAAGAGGCACAATAGCATTAGGGTCACCCACACACTTCCTCCACATGGATACATGAAACACTAGATGAACAAAATCTATTTCACTAGGAAGCTCCAACTCATAAGCTATCTTGCCAACTCTCCTCATCACCCTATGAGGATTAACATATCTTGGACTCAACTTCCCTTCTTACCAAAATGAACCACACCCTTCATGGGTGACACCTTCAAATAGACCTAATCACTGACTTTAAATGCAAGCTCTCTTCTTCTCACATCGGCATAGGACTTTTGACAACTTTGGGATGTTTTCAACCTTTCTCTAATCAACCTTACCTTCTTCATAGCATCCACAACCAGATCCAGACCCAGCAAAGCAATTTCTCCCACTTCAAACCACCCAATAATGTCTACCATAGAGGGCCATATAAGGAGCCATACAAGTGCCAAAATGATAGCTATTATTATAAGCAAACTCAATCAATGGAAGATGATCATTCCAACTACCTATAAACTCCAATACACAAGCCCTAATCATGTCCTCAAGAATTTGAATAGTTCTTTTGGCTTGACAATCCGTTTGAGGGTGGAAGGCCGTACTAAGTTTAACTTTGGTACCAATACCCCATTGGAAAGACCTCCAAAAATATGAAGTAAATTAAGAACCACAATCTAATATGATGGATAAGGGAACCCCATGCTACCTCAGCAACTTATGAATGTATAACTTAGAAAAATCTTCATCCCCATATGTCATTTTAACTTATAGAAAGTGAGTCGATTTTGTTATCCTATCAACCACAACCCAAATGGAATTAAAACCTCTTCTAGTCTTAGGCAACCCAACCACAAAATTCATATTAATCTCTTCCCACTTTCAAGTAGGAATCTCTATGTCTTGGGTTAGGCCACCCAGCCTTTGATGTTTGGCTTTGACTTGTTGGCGACTATAACACCGGAAACAGAATTGACAATGTCTTTATTCATACCTCCCCACCAATACACATCTTTCAAATCTTTATACATCTTGGTAGAACTAGGGTGAATAGAATAGGAAGAACTGTGAGCCTCATCAAGAATCTTTTCTCTGAAGCCCTCAACGCAAGGCACATATAACCTACCTTAGTATCTAAGGACACCATCTCCCCCTTGGGAGAAAACCTCCACCTTTCCCTCTTGCACCAAGGCCTTCAAACAATTTCAAGAGAGGGTTCACGACTCCTACATGACGCGGACCCATCGTGGAGTAGTGTTTGCACTTCCTTATTTTTCTGTTTCGGCCTAACACATTATGTGTCTTAGCCCCATGCCCTCCTATGTGTAAAAAGACCTATACTTTGTCATTTTTCAAATCCATATCAGTCGTTACGCTCTCAAAACCCTCTCTAACACGTAGCCAAATATTTCATCCAAAATCAAGTGTTCCAAACTCATTTTGAATCTCAAGAAAATCATTCAAGATCCAAGTTCTCATTCAAATCTTCATGAAGGAAATCTCCAAAGTTGAGGTATGTGGGTTTCAACATTTGGGTCCTTTCATCCATGGTGCCCAACCTTCCTTTTTAAGTAAATTGCATGTTTTCAAGTTGGTTTATCTATGGGTATTCTTATTATGAATATGATTATGAACTATATTGAGGTTTCATAAAATGTTAACTATTTAAGCATATTTTGAGCTATGAATCTATGATCTATTATAGTATTTGATTAGGGGTTTTAATATATCTTGCATGAGGATATTACCAAGTATTAGTGGGATGATTTATATTTTCTCACATGATTTCACTCTTGAATTGCATGATTTTGAACTAGTATTATACACCCGCCAAGTGTTTGATAAAATGTCTAGTTAAGGGTTCTTGAGTTATTGAAGGACTATTGTATGGCTTATGAGTTGAGTGAATTTATGATGACGCAAATAATGTATATATATGTTGATTCCTTGAAAAGTGTCTGTAGTGTTGCAAGTTGACCACACCTTGTTGAGAGGGTGCTATGTCTCAATCATCTTGTTAGGGGGTGCTATGCCCGTACTTTCATGTTGAGGGGTATATACTTTAGCCACCTTTTCGGGGGGTGCTATGTCTGTACTACCATGTTGAGGGGTATATACCTTGGCCACCTTGTCAAGGGGCGTTATGCTTGTGCTATTATGTTGAGGGGTATATACCTTGGCCACTTTGTTGGGAGTTGCTATGCTTGTACTACTAATTGAGGGGTAGATACCTCAATAACCTTCTAAGAGGGTGATATGCCTTGGATTCAAGTATTAGTTGTTTGTCCTATGATAATCGTCTCTTCCTACACATGTAATATGTTCTATATAAGCAAGTCTTACTTCAAGCATTGATCATGCATGTCATATTGCTATTATACTTACCCATTGCTTATGTATATGCACTTTGATTATGTTGTCTCTCTTTTGTCGTATTGCATCCTACATACTTAGTACATTCAAATGTACTAACGCTTACTCTATGCCTATATGATGTTACCATGTAAGAATAGGAGCCCCTCATGATCATCCTCCCTGTGGCTAGTTGGTCATCTTGAAAATAAGCTATTGGTGCGTCTTCAAGTTCGGGGACACTAGCTTTGCACTCTTACTATGGCTATTTCTGTATTTTGAAGTTTGACACTAAAAGGGTAAGTTCGAAAAGTTGTCTTGGCCCCCGCCAAATATATATTAAATGTGTTGTTAGACAAGTGATGTAATTATGCTATGTTCTTAACTCTTGTTTGTTTATCGTAACTAAGACTATCTTTAGCCCCTTTATCCTTATTTTTATTTTTTGGTGATTGTTTAATTGCTTTCGACACGAAGGATGTGCAAATGATATACTAAGAGGCTTTTTTGGGGTCCTTTCGGGTTCCCATTCGCAGTGTTACGTCTAGGACCTAGGCTTGGGCGTTGAAAAATTCCACAACAATTAAATTTTTCCATTTGTATTACTTATAGCATTGTCCATTCCCTCTATCAATGTCCTGTAGTAGCCACTTCAACTTCTTTCTGCACCCTCCTCTTAATATCATCACTCCTTTTCTTACTTACCCTTCCTTGTGCTTTATTATTAGGAGTTTACATAGGATCACCCCTGGACTTATGCCCTACCTCAATATTCTGTTTGAATTTTTTCTTTTGATATTGGATAGGAGCCACATAACCTCCTTGCTGAATTACATCAACCTTGCTGATATGTATACCTTCAGTGCTCTTATTCTTACCCCCTCCCCCTCTCCCCTCCCCGACTAGTGTCTTCAATCAATAACTCAGAAACATGAAGTTGTTGTGGATTACCAGCTGATAGATAAATCTGACAGCTGGTAGCAGTGGCTCTAAAGTCAGTCCTACGGCCAGTGTATGGTGCTCATGCAAAACATGAGCCAGAACCCTCCTCTTAGATACCTCTTCCTGCAATTTAGTAGGCTTCTACTGTCTATCCCCATCAACACCTCCAGCAACTATATCAGCTTTAGCAAAAATTAAAGGGGAGTGGGGTACAATAATCATCTTGTCAATATCTGAGTTTGATAGATTATTATTGAGTCCATCCTTTCAAGTTTGCCCATTGTGATAATGAATAGACTATTGTTCTTCAACGTAAGAGCTTAATTCATTGCCAACTTCTTTAAGAATCAGAGCCTTTTTAGGACTAGCCTTCTCCTTTAGATCAGCAGCATACTTAATTGGAACCTCTTTTTCAATATGATGTGTGGATTGATCCTGAGTAGTCACACCAATATAAGCACTAGGAGATACAATAAAGATTCCTATTTGCATATTTTTATGATGGATTGCAGCATCCTATTTCATCTGATTATGGACTTGAGTTTTAGCTTGCCTTTTCCTCTGAGATTGCAACTGAGACTGTTGTTCCTATTGTTTCTCCTCATTCAGATGTTGTTGCTTACCCTACTTAGAGGTGGTGACGTTATTTGTTTCCTGATTAACCCCTTCAATTTCCCTCCTCTTAGCAACCACCCTAGATTGTTCATTTATTTCAAACTCTAACTCCATTTTCTTTTTCTTCTCCTTATCTCTCCTTTTAATGGTGAACACTTGAACCATATGTCCTTGATGCTTATGATATTAACAATAATCTGGAACCCCTTCCTAATGTACTGCCTGCCATCTCCCAATAGTAAGATCATTTTCTTCAAATCCCATCCAAACATTAGGAGGCCTTGGTTTGGTTAAATCCACTTGGAGTCTAACTTTAGCTAGACTACCTCTAGTTTTTTTAACAGATGCAGCATCTAAATACAACACTTTACCAATAGGTGATAGAAGAGTAGAAACAAACTTCTTATTATAACAGTGCCAAGGAAGTTCAGGAGTGTGACCTATATAGGAACAATAGGAGTCTCCTCCTCAAAGGGTTGAAATTAGGAGTCCATAATTAAATTCTCACGAGTTGACCATATATAATCATCCTCTGCTTAGTCCATACAGTAACATAGTCCATCTCATTATCAAAATCAATATATAAATGCTTAGCATAAAGTGAGCTATCTTAACCTCTCCAGACAGTTTGGTTTGCAGAATATAGCTTTTCCTTGTAACTCAAGCTTAGACATTGTATTAGTGAATTTCCCAATCAAAGTATATCTACAACTGCAAGTTTCACCATGTAATCATCCTTATCAAAAATCAAAGCTAGTAGGCCTTGCTTAGTAGTAAATTTGGGAGCATTCATCTTAATAGGCACCTCATTTCTAGCTTGGATAAACATCTACTTAGCAAACAAAGTTTGTATAACCGTATAAAGAGTTAGTTCAGGGGTGGCCAAAGTTTGGACTTTCTATTAGCATGATTATTAGGAACAATTATGTTGAAGTTGCTAGAAATTTTAGGAAATTGATTCTGCTTAGGACTATGTGACTTATTCACCCACTTAGCTTGATATGTCCCTTGTCCCTATAATCATCTTCTTGGACTACAACCATTAGACTCAGTAATATTGCTTTTCAATTGAGTATCATTACTAACAAAATTACCAGCCTTAGATTTTGCATTAACCTCTGCATAATCACCTTGAGCGACCTGTTTTCCAGATGTTTGATATTGATCTCTCATACCATTATCTTCTCTTTTGCTTCCTTGACCATACACCTAATTGATTTTACTTGGAGTTTTCCATCAACTTGGGTTAGATCCATCTGCACCTCTCCCATTAAAAAGACCCCAAAAAGTGTCCGAAAATGTGCCTCGGAAGTGTCCGAAATCGTAATTTCTATATATCTAAAAATATGTTTGTTATTTTGAAAATCTGACTTCATATTCTTGTTTAGGGGGTCAAATTGAGTGGAAAATAGGTATAACCTGAATTTTTGAGCAACCGTATCAAAATCCAAAAATCACAAAAATGCAATTTAGGAGAGTCTACTTTGAAGGGTCATATCTCTTAGAACACAAGGAAATTGGTGGCCCATGAACTAATTAAACATCTTTGAGTTATCTTTTCTATGCACTTGTTTTCACTGCATTTCGATTTCAGACGAAGGAGTTGTGCCCATTTTCGTGGAACTCGTTTGCGTAGAAAATGCAATTCAAGTAAGTAGTCCATTTTGGTCCTATTTTCTCTTAACTTCAGTCCAAGATTAATCTTCACTTTGGTCTAATAATTTTAAGTCTTGGATCTAGGGGTTCCTACATTTGAAAATACATATACTTAGCCGAATTTCACCCTCATATCATCCTAAACATTCCCCAATACTCACTAAAACACTTAGCCAAATATTTACTCCCAAATTCAATTCCCAAAACTCAAGATTAATATTAAGGATTTCATCAAGGGTTTCACTCAAACTTCAAGCCTCCAATAAAGTCTTCTTCAAGAAGTTCTTCAAGGTCAAGGTATGTGGTGTTGAATCATTGGGTCGTTCCAACCATGGTGCCTAAGCCTCCTTTTTACTAATATAGCATGATTTAAAGTTTATTTTACATGTGAATTTTGTATATTGAGAAATTTATTATACACTGATTTTAGTTCGTGAAAGTATGGTTGTTTTAGCATGTTTTGGGCTCTAAATTTTGGATCTAATGTTGGATTTGATGAGGGGGTTTTGATGTGTATGTATTGAGAGTGTTACGAGGTGTTGATTGATGGTTTTACAATGTATTTTCTTGCATGATTTCATCTCAAAATTGCATGGTCCTTTACCCCCACTACACACCTGCCAAATATTTGATAAAATGTCTGGCTAGGGTTTCTTGAGGAATTGTGTGTCCAATGCATGTTTTATGAGTTGAATGATATTATGATGATTGTAGGATGATGACCTGATGATGAAATGATGTATGTATGTGATGAACGAATGATGATAAGAAGGGAAGATATGTATACAAGGATGAACAGAATGAATATATATGTTTAAATCATATATAGCACCTTTGGTATTGCAATGGAATTGTTAGGCCCTTATGTTGTTATGTTCTTGTGAATTGTTGATGACTTGTTGGATTATTAATATAAGGTTTATGTTATTGTCAATTGTGAAATCCTGCTAGGAGGGGCTATGAACTATGTTACATGTTTTACCCTCTAGTGCAAGGCCAATTCCTATATGTAGGGGTTAGGAGCTATGTTGTATATCTTACCCTCGGGTACGAATGCAATCTACTCCCTATGAGGTTATATTACTCTTTGTGAGGTTATGCTACTCCCTACGAGGTTATGTTACTCTTTATGATATTATCCTACTCCCTATGAGGTTATATTACTCTTTATGAGTCTATGCTACTCCCTATGAGGTTATGTTACTCTTTACGAGGTTATGCTACTCCCTATGAGGTTATATAACTCTATATGAGGTTATGCTATTCCCTATGAGGTTATGTTACTCTTTAGGAGGTTATGCTACTCCCTATGAGGTTATGTTACTCTGTATGAGGTTATGAACTATGTTGTACTCTTTACTCTCATGTATGATTTGGGCTTATGAACTCATACTACGTCTCTCGCCCTCTAATATAAGGCAATTGGATAAGCTAATTATGTTATCTTAATGGGTTAAAGTTAGCTTTGAAAGAATGGATATTTTCAAGCATGTTTAACACAAACATTGTCTATGCATGCCATATTATTATATTCTGCCTATTTCCTATTGTTATGCATTTTGATTACATTGTCTATCTCTTGTTGCATTACATCCCACATACTTAGTACATTCCAATATAGTAATGTATACTCTATGCCTACATGATATGACCATGTAGGAACCGGAGCCCCACTTGAGCATCTCCACCCACATGGCTAGTATGGTTTCACTCAAGCTTATTGGTGAGTCCTCCATTCCGGAGACGTTGGTCTATGTTTCTTATGTTATGTATTGATTCCTTCTTCTTTATTACTATTTTGACTATGAGGGTGAGCCCGGTTACATTTTCTTGGCCCACGCTAAGTAACCATGTTTAGAGGTGTTATTGGAAAAGTTATATATTACGTTTGATCTTTGACTCATCTATGTTGTTTAAGTATTAAACTTTCTCTTTCTCCCTTAGTCCCATTTCCCCTTGTTCATGTTTGTTATGATGCTTTATGTTGCTTCCGCTACCAAGGATGTGTAATGATATGCTATGAGGCTTGTCTGGGGTTCCTTCGGGTTCCCTAATCGTCGATCACGTCTAGGCCCAAGGCTTGAGTCGTGAAAAAGATAGTATCAGAGAACTAGGTTGATAGATCCTCGAAGTCCAACACACCGTAATGATTAGATCCTTATTCATGGTTATGTTGTGCACCACAACTATGAGTAGGAAGCTATGAGACGTTTTAGGAAATATTTCCCTTCTTGATGGTTTATGTCATGCACTAGAAGTGAGATAGGGTTTTCCCCTCTAACGAATGTTCTTTGCTCTTCTAGTTGATCATGTTACTTCAAAGAGGAAGGCAAAGGAAGGTAAGTTGAAGGTTTTGTTTTTGATGGATACGAGTTTCACTATTTTTCGTCTATTCTTTTGGTTGCTAGTGGGGATTCTTGTGTGCCCAGTTGTTATGTGAACCTTTGGTGTCTATCTCTTTGTTGAGTCTATTATTGCTAGAAGGTCAATGGTATTGTTTCGTGCTCTTATTGCATTAGGGCTTGCCTTGTAACTTGTTGAATTCAATGTGGGGGATTTTGATGTCATTCTTAGGTTGGATTAGTTGCATGCATGTTGTGTCTTCATTGATGGTGGGGGCCGTCTTTGAGTGGTAGTGAAGGGGGTAAGTCCATTTCTTGTTTTAAGGTACAATTGATCTCTTACAGATTGCATTTTTATCTGGTAAGAGTTGGGGATGTTGAACCTAAGTTATTTCTATATTTTTAGTAATCAATAAGTTCTCGAATATCCTTTACGATATTCCGTATTTGGGGTGGTGTCTTGTGGTTTGACCTATGCATCGGTCATGTCTATAAGCCTCATGAATAGGGTCTTAAAGCCCCACTTTGATATGTTTGTGACGCTCTCTAGTGATGAGGTATTGATTTGTTTAGAGCTTGTGAATCATTTGGGGGTAGTGTTTCAAGTCTTGGAGGATGAGAGGTTGTTTGCTAAATATGATAGGTGTGCATTGTGGATAATAAGAAGGTAGTTATGATGTGAGTGTGCGTTATTTTTTCCAGTAAGGCTAGTGATGTGGTTGGTGCTCTAAGTAGGGTACTCATGGGTAACTTAGCATATGTGGATAATGGTGGCAAAGAGGAGACTAGTTGGGTCCATCGGTTGGCTAGGTTGAAAGTAGGTTGAGGGAAGTAGAGAATGCTGGTGTAGTGTTCTTGGTGGTTCAAATCTTCTTTGGTTGAGGGGAGTCTAGTTTTAAGCAAGGACTTGATTTCGCCTTTTTAGAGTTGGAAGTTTCAGGTGAGAAGACGATAGAGTGGTGGTTGTCTCCCAAGGGGGAGATAGTGGCTACGGTACCAAGTGGGTTAGGTGAATTTAAGGTTGATACTTGAGTTGAGGATTATGATTCCTTATAGAGTATAGACGGAGGTTGGTAAGGTTGCATAAGTTTGGGTATATGCCTATGGATGTACATATGGTTCGCCCGATTCTTCAAGCTTCTAGGTGGATGGGATGTGTTGGTGACTCTAGTGTTATAGAAATCTTTGAAGTTATGGGTTAAGTGGAGGATAAGTTGTCTTGGAAGGAGGTCCCGGTAGAGGTGTTGGATGCATGAGTGGAGAGGTTGATTAATGGGGATTTGGTGTTCATTAATCCCTTTCGAAGATTCGTCTATTCGTATGTGCTTCTCGGGAAGTCGAAGCAGGCATAGAGGAGCAAAAGCCATATTTTTTTCATTCTATTCAAGCTTATGATTACATGTCAAATCCTTTCTATGATTCCAAGTTTACACTTATGTCGAGGTTTTGAAAATGGTGTTTTAAAGTGTATTGTCGCATTCTTGTTGGGGCTGATCTATTTATGATTACTCTTCTCTTGTACGCTTGTTTGACATTCGGGAGAGTGCTCCCAAGGCGGAGATATTAAAATGACCACAAACAGTGCTCGAAAATGTGCCTCAAAAGTGCCCAAAATCGTAATTTCGATATATCTAAAAGTACATTCTTTATTTCGAAAATACAACTTCATATTCTTGTTTAGGGGGTCAAATTGAGTAGGAAATGGGTCTAAATTTAGACCAACCGTATCAAAATCCAAAAATCGCAAAAATGCAATTTAGGAGGGTCAACTTTGAAGGGTCATATCTCTTAGCACACAAAGAACTGTCTGTCTCATAACCTATCAAATTAAAGCTCTTTGCATTAGATTTCCAACGCACTTGGTTTCACTTTGTTTCGACTTCGGATGGAGGAGTTATGCCCATTTTCGTGGAACTCATTGGTGAAGAAAATGCAATTCTAGTGAGCAATCTGTTTTGGTCCTATTTTCTCGACTTCAGTACAACACATTTAAGTCTTGGGCCTAAGGGTTTCCTATCACACCCAAAGCCCCGTTAGGGTGGACTGGCACCCATTGCCATTTAGGCCTGGGAGAACCAACATGTATCTATGCACTCTCTATACATATTATAAGGGATTTCTATATTTAACATGCCTTTAAGAAAGTAAACAGTAATAACAAGCCAAAAGGAAATGCATACGTTTAGGTCGTTGGGGCCATGGTATCTAAAGTACGAGACATGACTACACTTTAATTTACATAGTCTACAAAGCCTCTAGACAAGGAAAAGTATCTGATAAAGGTCGGGACAGGCCCCCCCTCGACTAACTGTACAATACAAAAATATAAGCTCTAGACAGAAAGCTCCAAAGCAACTTGGAGCTTGGTAACAGCCGCCGGATGTTTTGTACTCCTACTGGGGAGATCTACTAGCACATGTACCTGTAGCATGAAATTCAGCTCTCCCGTAAGGGACGTCAGTACGAGATAATGTACTGAATATGTAAGGCAGGGTATACTGTATATGTGAAGTAATAACTCAAATGAAACTATGCACTGGTGTAGGATAAGGGACCATCTTTAGTTATACTGTGGGATTATGTACTTTATGTTCTTTTTATCACTTTACCTTTACTCTATAATCTATGCACAGCACGTAATACAAATGACCAGCTAATCAGTGGTAAAACTGTATCGGGATCAGCCCTGGCTAGGCTCTTCCTTAACCCCTTGGGCTACCTCCTGTGATAGGATCGTCCTTGGTTAGGTGATTCTTCCACCCCTCAGGCTACCACCCATCAATAAGCAATATACTTTACTTTATCTTTCAATTACCTTTGAGATGATTCTTTTGGTGGTCGTAAAATGAGAGTTGTAGGACTGTAGATACAATATATGGCATGTAAATAATCACAAAAGATAACACCACAATGAAAGGAGTAAGTTACACAATTAATGAAATGCATAGGAGGTAGAACAAAACATGAACTTTATGCAGTAGAACGAACTCGTGTGTCTTGGTATCCAAGTATGTATGCAGGTTTCCAAGTGACTATGTATGGGAGCATATCAATATGTGAAAGAGTGGAGACAGGGTTGTTTGTTATGTCGAAGTAGATAAGAACCTATATGTACAAAGGAAGAACCTAGGTTTCATGACAAGTAATACGAAACTGAGTAGCCTTACATACCTCATTGTACGACCTCTCTATTACCTCGAGATAACCTTCCCTTCCTCCAAATATTTTTCTTCAATATATTAAGAAATAAGACTAGTATTAGCAGCAAAGAAACACTTCTTGGCAGCCCAATATCATAAAAACTAACACCTGGGCAGCAAGTCTATAATACGATGCAAACGCATTCCTTCAACCTTTTCACTTATAATCGTATTTTCTAAGGCACATTATTATGTACATATCATATAAAGCTTGTTTTATTGCCATAACAGTCTTACAATAGCCCACCAAGAAAAACACATAACAACTCTATGCAACATACAAATAGGCGGCATAATGTTACCTCCTTTCGCTACATTTCAACGTCGACAATTCCGAACCTGTTCCAACTCTAACCAAACTATTCCAATAACATTTATACATACAAACAGTCCTAAAACAGTCTTAGAACAGCACCTAAGAAGTCATGAAGGATGTGAGCCAATAGCCTTCCATCCAACAACCTACAAGTTCGTATTAAGAACACAATTGCCATATCCTATAAGGACTCACTTTTGTGGACTGTAAAAGTGGTGCAGCGGCTAAGTTACATCACTAAAAAACTAAGACTTGTTAATAACATAAGTCTTACTTCATAATTCAGCCAACTAAGAAGAGAAAATCCTCTTGAACAACAAGAAAATCTCATAACAACCCTTTGGACACATGGTGTCCAAAATTTCAGCACAAACATAACCAGCATAGTCTCTTGTTTTCCGTAAGAAAACCATACTAAACACATAGGCAAACTTACTTAAAACTACCTTCAAGGTGTAGGACTTCTCCAAGAACCCTAAAAGTCCCCTTGTGGTTGCTTTGCTAGGTTAAGAAAGTGTAGAGAGAAAGTTTGTGAAAGCTGAAATTTTCCAAGTCTAAAAATGACTTAAAGGTGCTATATGTAAGCCTTTTTAAAGGGGATTTTGGCCGACTTTCTTGTGTGGTTTAAGATTTATATTATTAATATGGTGATGCATCAGCTTGGACCTTTCACTTGGGCCTAATTGTGTCTCAAAGTTGATGGGCCTTGGCTGCCCATTTTTCAAATTTCTCTTCACTTGGTTTAGACCCAAATGGTTAAGTAGGTTGCGATATACTTGGGCCCTTTTTATATGCTTCTTGAGCTTAAAACAAAGTCTATTTATGATGCTAAAACACTGGCTAAAGTTACACCCTTAACACGGACTTTATTTATAATTGGACTTGGACCAATTCAATGTCAGGCTTCGTCTCCATTTAGCTAGCAATTTAAGATAAGCAAGTAGGTGATTCACCTACTAGCTTATTAAGTCCTACAAGAACCTCAATTCTATCATCTTGTTTAGGGTCGTGATCCCCTCAATTTGACACCAGACATGTATACACTCGACCCTCTTAAGCGTTAGACGCACATATCACCCTATAACATGAGATTTAAGCACTTTTAAAAATAGGCGCTAATTTGACCAAATTATATCATGTTTCATTTGCATAGTACTAGTATTGTAAGATGTGGGGTGTTATATCCTCCCCTCCTTAGTAACATTCTTCCTTGAATGTTAGCACAATGGGATAGCTTAACCAAGTTTAAACCTTTACTTACATAAACTTTTGACAACATATTAAGTATTCTATCACAAGTACCTACTAGTGTCCCAATTTTGCATGTTGGACTTTCTCTTTAGCTTCAAATAAATAAGGGTATTTTGATTTTATTACGTCCTCGGCCTTCCATGTCATTTCTTCTGCTTGCAAATTTCTCCAAAGTACTTTCACTGAAGCTCCTTAGCTTCTTAACTTGACGATCTAGAATAGCAATAGGTACCTCTTCATATGTGAGATCTCCTATAACCTACACATCCTCAGTAGGACTAATACGAGATTGGTTACCTATGCATTTTCGAAGCATTGAGATATGAAAAACCCGATGAACCATTAAAGCTTTGGGTTAGCTCTAGTTCATATGAAACCTGCCCGAACCTCTTAATAACCTGATATGGCCCTATATAACATAGGCTCAGTTTTCCTCTCTTACCAAATCTCATAACCCCTTTCGTTGGAGACACCTTTAAAATACCCAATCCCTTACTGAGAATTCTAGTCCTCTCCTTCTAGCATTTGTGTATGATTTGTGACGACTTTGGGATGTTTCTAGCCGTTGTTGTATTACCTTAACTTTTTCCATGGATTGTTGTACTAGATCTGGCCCAAGAAAAGTGGTTTCACCCACATTGAACCATCCAATTGACGATCTACATTTCCTTCCACATAAAGCTTAAGGTGCCATCTTGATACACATGTGGTAGCCATTTTTATAGGAAAATTAAATAAGTGGAAAACAGTCCACCCAACTACCTTTAAAGTCCAATGCACAAGCTCGCAATATATCTTCAAAAGTCAGAATGGTGCATTTTGCTTGACCATCTATTTGAGGGTGGAAAGTTGTACTCAAATTCACTTGTGTCCCTAAACTCCTTTGGAGGGACTTTCAAAAATTTGCAGTGAATTGAGCTCCTCGGTCAGATATAATGGAGATTGGGACTCCATGTAGCCTGACTATCTCTTTGAGGTA
>JAABOM020053160.1:0-15543 GCA_011800125.2 Solanum clarkiae | reverse complement strand
ATGAATAAATTGTCTCTCAAAATAAAAACATATATAGAAACTATATCAAGAAAATATTTAAGTTACAAAAAATTATGCCAAAAAGATTGTAACTAAATGCTTTTACAATATTTTAAAATTTTATATGATTGACTATAATAAGAATATGATAGAGTTATTAGAAGATAATATATTAATAATTTTTTCTTTTTATTAAACATTTGTTATTATGAAATAACCAAAATTACAAAAGATGGAAGATTCTTATCAAAATGATGAAATGATCGATAAAACGCCATTTGTTATACATATAACATGATCTGGTCTAATATCTTTGCACTCATATTAATTAAAATATATTTTTATACTAACTAATATGTTTTAGCAATGGGATGTTATGTTTTTAATGATCAAACTTATCCTCTCACTAATATTAGATTAAAATTTATCTTTAACAATCGGAAAAAATTGGTTACTACAAGTATTTTTGTAATGACAAGAAAAAAATTTGGTCGCTATAAGTATATTTATAATGACCGAAAAAACATTGGTCACTATAAATATATTTATACTGACCGGGAAAAAATTTGGTCACTATAAGTATATTTATAACGACTGAAAAAACATTGATCGCTATAAGTATATTTATAACGATCGGATTTACTTTCCTTCGTTAAGAAATAGTCGTTAAAAGTCTTTTTTCTTGTTGATCAAGTATGATATCAAAAACCACCACACCTAATTTAACCAAAGCACAAGACAAGACCTAAAGCAATAAGATCATGAAACAAGCCCCAAAAGCCTTACCCATCAATAGTAGAACCACCAACGGAATAAACACCAACAATTTCACATAACTCGGGACACATAAGGAACCCACTAGCAACCATAAGGGCAATGGAAGAAATAGTGACACATCGTACCCATCAATGTATACACATCCAAGTCAAGGAAACTTCAACTTACCAGTGGCAACATTCGGTGCCTCATTTTCCCTTCGCCTTCCTTGGAGAGCACAGAACTGATTGTGCCTTGGGGCACCACCTTGAGGACAAACGTCTTCAACCCTACCTTGATTACGAGGATAATCCTTCCTCTTATGCCCCTCCTCACCACAATGGAAACAAACATTGGTACCTTTCAAGCATGGGCCTCTATGAACCTTACCACATGTTGGACACATAGCATCATCACTATCCTTGGGACTTTGGAACTTCCCTTCAAAACAAGATCTTTTGGCCTATTTACCCCTCTTCTTCCTCATATTTTCTTCCTCCAATTGCTCAGCATAAGTTATCGATCGAGACAAGACCATGTCACTAATTAGCAAGGCAGACCGACATTCTTTACTCATGAAGTCGGAGACCCCCATTATAAACTTATTCATCCTAGATCTAGGGTCAGCCACTAAGTGAGGAGCATACTTTGAAAGTTGATCGAACTTGAGCACATATTTCCTCACACTCATAGCACCTTGCTTCAAGTTCATAAACTCTACCATCTTAGCTTCCCTAAGCTCTCCTCCCAAAGCACCACATTACCAATTTCTTTCTCACCCTTCCATTGATCATACCATATTTGGGCTACATCTTTGAGTTGGTACGCCACCAATTCTACCTTCTCATTCGGCCCAAAACCCATGATATTCAAAATATTATAGACCTCATCATTAAACTCTTGTGGATCTTCATCCACCTTTGACCCATAGAACACCGGAGGATTCATCCTGATAAAGTCCCTTACCCTAGCTCCCGGGGTAGTAGCATGAGGAGCTTGGGCCCCTTGATTGACTTGGTTGGCCATAACTTTGGCAAGCATAGTAAGAGCATCTCAGAGCTCACCATTGGTAGGTTGCTACTCGAGAGTTTGGGCCCTTCTTCCTCGAGTGTTAGGCATGATTTGACATAGAAAAGAAAAATCGTTAGGGGGAAAACTTACCCCAACTCTATAGCATGACTTAGAACATGAAGAAGGAAAAATTTTCCTAAAAAGTCTCATAGCGTCCTACTCATAGTTACGGTGCATAACACAACCATGAATAAGACTCTAATTGACGCGGTGTGTTGGACTTCGAGGATCAATCAACTAGTGATCCGATACCATCTTTGTCACGATCCAAGCCTAGGGTCTAGACGTGACCGGCAGATGGGAAACCCGAAAGGACACCAAACAAGCCTCATAGAATATCCTAACACATCCTTGGTCGTAGAAGCAAGGTAATCAACTTTAAATCATGTAAATTGAGTAAAAAGGAGATTAGGGCACCATGGGTGGAAGAACCCAATGGGTAAAACCTACATACCTTAGCTTTGGAGATAAGCTTGGTGAAGATTGGAGATGAAGACTTGAAGCTCGAAGGAGAACCTTGATGAAATCCTTAATAATGGTCTTGAGTTTTGGGACTTGAATTTAGGGTGAAATATAAGTCTAAGTGTTAGAGAGGATATTAGGGAATGTTAAGGATGATATGAGGGTGAAATAAGGCTAAGTGTAGGTACTTTAATGTGTGGGAAGGCTTAGGCCTAAGACTTAGAAGTCTTGGATCGAAAATAAAAACTAGCACCAAAATAATCCTGGTGCGCATTGCGAGGGTAACGCGAAAACAACAATGGAATTCATCACTTTAAAAATTGAGATTGTGATTCGTTCGCTCTAAGATTGGGGTTAGACCCTTTCCCGCTAAATTTGATCCCCTGAGCATGAA
The DNA here is from genome assembly GCA_011800125.2 of Solanum clarkiae. Classification (NCBI taxonomy): domain Eukaryota; kingdom Viridiplantae; phylum Streptophyta; class Magnoliopsida; order Solanales; family Solanaceae; genus Solanum; species Solanum clarkiae. The sequence continues at coordinate 12,860 of JAABOM020053160.1, read as the reverse complement.
TATAAAGTCGAATTTTCGAAATAACACACGAATTTTGAGATATCTGAAAATTAAGATTCCAGGCATTTCTGAGGTATATCTTTGGACACGTTTTAGGGTCGTTTCACCAACCAAAATGATGATATAATCCCATTTTCTGAATGTTTGAGCCTAACATGTACCTATTTTTTGAAAACACCTGATTAACCTAGCCTTGTTAGTTATAAAATTTTGAAATGGGTCCTGGTCCTTCTTTGAACATTGTGCACCTTGGCTGAGGCAAAAAGCCTAATCTGAAGGTGACTACTAAAAGTGGCCCTGGCCTTGAGGACAGATATTATGTACCTCAAAACAGGTCAAAAGCCTAAGCTGAGGGTCGCTGGTGTAAGAGTGAAACACAAAAATAAGGGGGTGAGTTACTGATGTAGAGAAAAAGAGAAAATCAAGTACTAGGTGCAAGAAGAATAAGTGATGCCTTAGTTGTAAGCTAAAAAGCAAAATAAAGTGTAGAAACAAGGGAAAAACCTTTTAAAAAAAATAAAGAGAAAGCACCCAGAAAAGCTTGAAAAGGAAAAAAGGAGAATAAAGTGAAAATAATAGAGTTGGTAGGGTAAAAATGTACAAAAATACAGTGTCAAGGAGGGCCTTTAGTAACTATTTTCCCATAATAGCATACAAAATCCCCTTGAACCTATGTTAGAAGCCTAGAAAGTCCTAAAGTGATCCTAGCCCAGTTAGTTGAAGGTTTGAGTCATGAGTATAGGGGCAAGCATATGGTATTAGACATTATGCATGAATCTCTGTTGTGAGAGTGAGTGATTTTGCCTAGTCCCAAAGTTAAGCATGAAAACATCATTGAGTGTCAAATATGAGACTTATTTCTGTGAGGGCACTTGCATTGTATTGTTAGCACTAGACTTGTTTAGTGATTGTGAACTGTTCGTAGTCCCTTGCTTATCATATTTATGTTGTCACAAGCACCAGGTTGTATTGGTTTACTAGATAATTATCTGATCCTGTTTTGAAAAGTTGGTGTGGGTGTCTGAGTCTAAGATTTATGTGACGTACGCCATTGGGTTGAGTCTCGTGTGTTATTGTATTATCTATATAGATTGAGTCCATTGCTTGAGGACAAGCAACAATTTTAAGTTGAGGATGTTGATGTGCTGCCAAAATACAACACTTTTGACGCTTAAAACTTGAAATTTTATGTATTCTCAATGCGATGTTAGTTGGTTTTATGTGTTTTTGTATTCATGTTTGCAGGATTAAATGTTGGTCTTGATTTTAGGAAAAATTGCAGAAGTTGTTGAGTTTTGCTATTATACGAGACCCCTTACGGGCCGTAGGGTGGTTTTGTGAACAATTCCAGTGAGAGAATATAGTGAATTTCACGAGCGATGCGTTGACAGTTATCGATTCTTTGTTATCATTTCTGAGCACAAATTTGCTCAATTTCTTTAGTTCCTGCTTGTCCTTTCCATTGCGAGGATCATGAACAAGCATTTCATCTTTTTCGGCAAAAGACATGGTCAACTCCATATCATGAGCACGAGATTCTAGATTTTCAAAAGACATAGGTTTGATCCCTTGTAGGATATCGAAAATCCCCCAGTGCATTCCTTGGGTACACATTTCTATTGTAAAAGCCTCACTAAGTCTAGCTTTGCAGTTGAGACATACGTTCCTCCATCAATTTATGAAGTCAATGACTAGTTCATCCTTTCTTTGGCGAGTACTCGTGAGTTCTACCATGCTCACTATACATATTGTGCTATAGAAGCGATTGAGAAACTCATTCTCCAGTTGCTCCCAACTGTCAATAAAATGAGGCTCAAGATCTGTGTACCAGTCAATGGCATTTCCTTTCAAGGAACGGACGAATTATTTGACAAGATGATATCCATAGGTCCTAGCATTATTACATGTCCCTACAAAGTGTGAAACATGTTGCTTTGGATTCTCTTTGCCTTTGAATTACTGAAATTTGGGAGGCTAATAACTGGCAGGCATCCTGAGGCTATCAATCCTTGCAGTGTAAGGCTTGGTATACATATGGAAAGACTTGGTGGATACTTCATACTTGTCTATAATGATCCCTTCAATGAACTCTTTTAATTGATCAAGTGGGATCATTCAAAACTGGCAGCTCCTTAAGAATCGGTGCTTGATTCATAGGATTTTGAATCTCTTGAGTCTCAATACCCTTCCTAGATGCATGGCTAGATTCCCCATCTAGTAATCCATCTACTTTATCCATCAACTTATCAATGGGAGACTCTTGGTATTGCATATGCCTGGTCATTCCTTCAACCATCTTTGCCAAACTTGCAAGTTGTTCCTCCGTGGATAAAGCATTAGTTGTCATCGCTTGCATGACTGTTGGAGGCACAGAAGAGTAGCATGGATTATCATGGAAGTTTATCTTTAGAGGTCTCATATTATGTGACGCTTGTGGAGAAGATTCATTGGCTGAGTCCTGGTCTTTCTTTGCAGTAGAATTCTTGGAACCAGAGACCTTAAGTAGAGCTAAAGTCTGCTTGAACTTCTCAGCAACACTGCTTCCTTCGTCTAAAGTATATGTAGGGGACCTTGATCCCCTTGGAGTTGAAGATCCAAAATCAAGAGTTGATGGGGACGACACTCACGATTTTTGTTGTCCTAGCATAGTGGCTTTGCTCCTTGTAACAGCTCTAACACTTCCAAAAGTAATATCCAGAATTCCCTTTACTTCAGTGGAGAACTTAGAATCAACAGCCTTGGAGGAAGTTAATTGGGAGTTGATTTTCTTGGAATCCATTTGAATATTCTTTGATTCTTGAAAAGTTGAGATGAGAAGTAGAGATTGTCCTACTGGGCATGCTAGAATTTTTATGACTAAAATTTGTATCGAGAAAATATAATTCAAGGAACGAAAAATATTGCTACGTTTGTATTATTTTGTTCAAGGAGTTAATTCTACAATCTCTATGAATCCTTTGATTCACCTTTTCAAATATAAATTCAAGTACTCTTTAGCTTGTTATTGAATCTTGGAAAGCTTGATAGATTTGATCTTGACTTGTATTTGAATTCAAGTGTTTTTGGGCTTGATCTTGAATTTGGTGGTCTTGATCTTGATATGTGGATTTGATGATCTTGAACTTGAACTTGATATGATCTTGTCATTAAACTTGATCTTGACTTATACTTGAATCCAAGAGCTTTGGGGCTTGTTCATGAATCTGGTGATCTTGATCTTGATGCGTTCTTGAACTTGAATGCTTGATTTCTTGAATTCTTTAATTCTTCTTGTTACTTGTAGAGAAATCTGCGCATTTGATCCACGAGCTCTCTCTAGGTTTGTTAGAATTCTTGATATTAATTCTGAATTGTAAGGACCCCTTTATATAGTTGTAAAATAGAGGAGTCATAATAGAATTAGACTTCTTCCGACCAATCAGATTTAAGGTGACATGGCACAGGAAAAATGACAAGAATAGGTTTTCTTGAGTTATAATGAAATCAGACTTTCTTCTGGCCAATCAAATTTAAGGTGACATGGCTCAGGAAAAGTGATAAGAATTGGACTCCTTTCAAATGAATAGAAATATTTGAATGGTTGAGACACATCACTTGTACATGTGGTGCATATTTATTGGCTTTTAATTTAGACAGATATGCTATGTCATTTTGACACATGGCGTGATCCTATTTGTCTCATTTATTTGACTTGGCAGACCATGTTATCCGACACGTGGCATCAAGTGGGCCTTTAGGATGAGAGGATATTGGGCTCGATGAAGTGGGTCATCTTTTGTAGCCCAAATAAATGAATTTGGACTTTTAATTAAATTCATATTTTATTAGATTTTAATTAATTTAACCCAATTATATTAGTCCATAGTATTTATTTGGACTAATATATTTTGAATTTAATATAATTTGAATCATATTATAAAATTTATATTTTAATAAATTTTGTATTATTACAATGCGTTCTCTTGATTCGATGGAGTTAGGTCCAGATTTGACCTATGAGGAGGAGGTGGTGGCCACTTCAGACATGCAAGTTAGAAAGTTGAGGACCAAGAAGATAGCTTTGGTAAAAGCTTAATGGCGGCATCGGCCTATGAGAGATGCTACTTGGAAGATAGTGTCCAATGTGCAGATCTGATGTCCTCATCTTTGTAAGTTTTTAGGTATGTCCTTTACCTTATGTTTAAGGACAAATATATTTTTAGTGATGGATGATCTAATGATCCTGAAGGTCATTTTCAATATTTCTAATAAAATTATCATTTTACTCCTCCTGACAACTGTTCCAAGTTATGTTTAATTGATTTTGAAAGTTAGTTTTAAACGTTTTAAACATCCTGTAAAAAGTTGAGATTTTGCTAAAATAACTGAGTTTTGAAGGCTTAAGTTGCTTACTTTTGAATTTTTGAGTCATTTGGAAATTTGAGTCTGAGACAGAATTTCATCGATTTCATTAGTTTTCAAAATATGAAAATTGATCTAAAAGAGTTGTCGGAATCGAGTTTAGAGTTGTTATGTGGATTTTATCTAAAAGAGTTGTCGGAATCAGGTTTAGAGTTGTTATGTGGATTGTAAGTCCAAAATTGAAAATTGAGTTAAAGTTTGACTTTGGTCGACATTTTGAGATCTGATGCTCAGATTAGATTTTTGATAGTTATATTGGTTTCGAGAGGTGATCTTAGTATTAGAATGAGTTTTATCTTACTCTTGTAGTGTTCTGGTAGCATTTGGCATTTCAAGTACTTAAGTTAGTTTAGTTGCGACTTATCAAGTTTCGGATCATGGAGATTTTAGATTCAAATTTTGATAATTTCATTAAGTTTGAAATATTAAATTTAGTAGGGTAGCATATATGTTTGTGTATATTGAGTTTCAAATGAATTCTGAGGGTCTATTACGTAATTTTCTGTTATGTGCAATTACTGATATTTGGTGCAACTATTCTTCTTCGCGTTAGCGACTCTTGAGCTCACGTTCGCAAAGTGCAATTAAATTGCTCTTCACGATTGCGAAGCTGTGTTCGTGATAACAATAAAGGAGCTTACTGTGCTAGGAAATCGCGAGAATAGGTGTCATGATCGCGGTGCGCCCTTGGTACTTGAATCGAGTTTGATTCCTTAATGATGGGGTTTTGCTAATTTCACCATTTTCAATATTTTTCAGCGCAAGTAGGAGCTTTTGAAGTGATTTTTCATGGGAAAACTATTAGGTAAGCTATTTTCAATTTTTTTCTTTAATTTCCATTGATTAAATTGTGATTTTAATATCAAAATTGGGGATTTCAATTGAGAGTTTAGTGGGTTTCATGAACTTAAATTTTCAAAAGAGAAATGGTGATTGTGAGTTTATTTGACTCATTTTTCGAAATGGTTTTTGCTATTAGATTTCTAAACCCTTAATGAACATTTTTGTATAAAAACATTCAGATTTTCAAGTTGTTTTTCAGTATTGAATCTTTGGGCCATTTTCTTCTTTTTCCCAAATTGCATTTTTTCAGTAATGAACATTTGTTATTGTGAATTTATTTTCGACTAAATTGTGGTGCTTTGGAGTATAATCATAAGGGGAAAGCTCCATCGTTGGATTGAGCATGACTTTGTTGGCTAAGACATGTGTATTTCTAACATATGGTTAAGTGTATTGAACTTTGTATTTCCTAGTTGTTTCATTGAGATGAAATGTGAATTGATTGAAATATGTAGTTACATGAAATAAATTTTGGAATGAAAGGAGACATTGTCAGTAATTATTACTTGATGTGTTAATGTAGAAATTCATACATGAAAATTGATTCACATGTTGTAAGTTGATTATTGATGAATATGTCACGCCCAAAGTCCCGTTAGGGCGGACTGGCACCTGTTGCCGATAAGGCCCGGGAGAACCAACCTATATCTATGCGCTTTCTATACATATAATAAGGGATATCTAACTTTGACATGTCTTTAAGAAAATAAACAGTAATAATAAGCCAAAAGAAAATGCATATGGCTAGGCCGTCGGGGCCATGGTGTTTAAAGTACGAGACATGACCATACTTTAATTTACGTAGTCTACAAAGCCTCTAGATAAGGAAAAGTATATGATACGGGTCGAGATAGGCCCTGCCTAGACTAATTGTACAATACAAAAATATAAGCTCTAGACACAAAGCTCCGAAGCAACATGGAGTTCGGTAACAGCAGTTGAATGTCCTGTACTCCTACTGGGGAGATCTACTAGCACCTGTACCTACAGCATGAAATGTAGGTCCCCCGTGAGGGATGTTTGTACGAGATAATGTACTGAATATATAAGGCAGGAAATATTGTATATGAAGTAACAACTCAAATAAAACTATGCACTGGTGTAGGATAAGAGACCACCCTTAGTCATATTATGGGATCATGTATTTTATGTTCTTTCTATTACTTTACCTTTATTGTATAATCTGCGCACAACATATAATACAAATGACCAGCTGATCAGTGGTAAATCTATATTGGGATTGGCCCCGGCTAGGCTTTTCCTTTAACCCTCGGGCTACCCCCCGTGATAGGATCGACCCTGGCTAGGCGATTCTTCCACCCATCAGGTTACCACCCATCAACAAGTAATATACTTTACTTTATCTTTCAGTTACCTTTGAGATGATTCTTTTGGTGGTCGTAATATTGGAGCTATAGGACTGTAGATATAACACATGACATGTAAATAATTACAAAAGACAACACCATAATGAAAGGAGTGGGTTACACAAATAATGAAATGCATAGGAGGTAGAACAACACATGAACTTTATTTAGTAGAATGAACTCATGTATCTTGGTATTCCAAGTATGTATGCAGACATAAATGTATCTATGTATGGGAGCACATAAATATGTGAAAGAATGGAGACATGGCTGTTTGTTATGTCGAAGCAGATAAGAGCCTCTATGTACCAAGGAAGAACCTAGGTTTCATGCTAAGTAATACGAAATCGAGTAGCCTTACATACCTCGCTGTACGACCTCGCTATTACCTCAAGATAACCTTCCCTTCCTCCAAATATTTAGATACAATATAGTAGGTGATAAGACTAGCATTAGCAGCCAATAAAGACATCTTGGGAGCCCAATCTCATAAAAAAAACACACACATGGGCAGCAAGCGGGTATTTATAAACCCGAGCATATTCTTTCAACGTTTCCACCTCTAATCGTAGTTTCTAATACACATTCTCATATACATATCATGTGCATCCTGTTCTAGTATCATAACAGTCTTACAATAGCCCACTAAGCACAACACGTAATAATTCTATGCAACATACAAATAGGCGGCATAACGTTACGTCCCTTTGCTACATTACGACATTGACGATTCCAAACCTTTACCAACTTCAACCAAACTGTTCCCACAATATTTATACGTATAAACAGTCCTAAAACATTTTAAAAATAGTCCTCAAAATAGGTGAAGGACGTGATACTATAGCCCCCAATCAATCAGCCCACAAGTTCCTATTACGAGCACAATTATAAGATCACACAAGAACTTACTTTCGCGGATTGTAATAATGGTGCAGCAACTTAGTTACATCACTAACAAACTATATCTTATTAAAAACATAAGTCTTATGTCATAATTCAGCTAACCAAGAAGAGAAAATCCTCTTAAATAACAAGAAAATTTCACAATAATCTTTAGGACACATGTTGTCCAAATTTCCAGAACAAACATACTAGCATATATTTCTTGTTTTTCATGGGATAAGCATAACAAATACGTGGATATTTCCACTTACCTTAGCCTTCAAGGTTCAGGTTTCCTTCAAAAACCCTAGAGGGTTGTATAGGCTTCCTTGTGAAGTGAAATAAAGAGAGAAAAATAGGTTTTAAGAAAGCTGAAAATTGATCCAAAATAAAATGATTTAAGGTGCTGCTTTGAGCCCTTTTTAAAGAGTCTCTTGGCCGACTTTATTTTGCCCTTCTGATCACCTAATACCACATATTAATAAATTAGTGAGGCAGCAGCTTGGCCCTCACACTTGGGTCTAAATGGGTCTCAAAGTTGATGCGTCTTGGCTGCCCATTTTCCAAATTTCTCTTCACTTAGTTTGGGCTCAAATGGTTAAGTGGGTTGTGATGTACTTGGACCCTTTTTATATTCTTCTTAGGATGAAAATAAAATCCATTTATGATGCTAAAACACGGGCTAAAATTACACCCCTTAACACGGACTTTATCTATAATCGAACTTGAATTATTTTGACGTCGGGGCTCGTCTCAGTTTAGCTAGCAAATTTAAGCTAAGCAAGTAGGTGACTCACCTGCTAGCTTCTTAAATCCTACAAACACCTCACTTCTCTCACATCATTTAAGGCCGTGATCTCCTCAGTTCGACTTAAAACTTATTTACACTCGAACCTCTTCAGTTTTAGACATACATATCGCCCTTTAATTGGAGATTAAAGGATTTTTAAAAATTGACGCTAATTTCAAAAGCCATATCATGTTTCATTTGCATAGTACTAGTATTGTAAGATGTGGGGTGTTACAGAATATTATTGAGCTACATTGAATAGCATTCTGTTAAGCTATAAAATATGGCATCATGTATTCTAATATTTTATTCGCTCATCCTCTTTTTTATGTACTTATATACATTAGATTATGAAAATGAGATTAAAGGAGAGATATTGATATTTGAAATCGAGGTTTCTACCGATCGAGGTCATTGAGAGAAATATTGATATCTGGGACCCAGGTCATATTTTGGCGTCCGGGGTCATTTTCGATGGATACATAATCTATGTGAGACTCCCATGCTTTCCGACCTGAGCTAATTAGCGGATATGTATCGTAGGAAAAACATGCATATGATTATCTAACATACATTGCATCATACTACACCTCACTCATTGTGATATTGTAAGTGGATTATTGGGCTACTTATTTAAGCATATAAATTCAGGATAGATGCTCCTTGTTGACTATGACTCCTTAAAATTATGATACTGGTTGAAATGTATAAATGAGTATATGTATGCAAATGTATATGTTGTGTGTGTTGGGTTTTGTTATATGCAGGTTCGTAGTTTTGGAGGTATGTGGTTAGGGTGAAGAAGTATTTGTGTTCTTCATTGTTTTTTTTTTTAATCTTAGATTATTGGATACTCACCCTTGCTTTTACACTTGTGTAGGTATTAAGCCTAGTACCTCCTCATATCTTCATTCCCTATTGGTCCGAGCTCTGAGATAGTCTAAATGTTAGAAGCTAATTCTTTTCAGTGGACCTTAAGACTTCTTTTTATATATTGTTTTTGTTCTATTTGAGACGTTAAGACATTAAGACTTGTATAAGTTTCTTCAAATTTTGTTTAATTAATCGCTTACATATGTGACTCTAATTATAGGATAGTTTGAGACTATGATTTCTATTCCTTATGCTTGTTCTTTTCTTTTTAGGTTGTATTACCATTTTAACTTTCGCATTTCTTTATTATTTCTTTGTTAGTCCCATTGTTGTTGGTTTATACATATATTGGTATTTGAGTTGGTGTGGGAGGGGGATTTAATCTAAGACACTCTCCGTTTCTTGATTCTTTGGCATTTGGAATTCTGAAACTTTTTTTCAGATCAATGAACTAAAAGGGAAATGCAATTCTTTTCTTCTACTTTGTTATCATACCATATCTCTTCTAGAGTAAATTTTATTTGTGGTCATTCAACTGTGTTTATCACACAAAAGTCACTGTACTAAACTATAGCAACGAAGTTGAGTATAGAGCTTGTTAGTAGCTAGTGTCCACTAAGCCAATCGCGAGGCTTCCTTCTGTTCGTGAATAGCAGTTTGGATGTAGGGGGTGGGTGTGGGGAGGGTTAACACCCCCGCCAGGGAACTGAAGGACAACGAGTAGAGTACTCTGTCCATCCAAAGCAGAGAATTCTACCTTGCTAGCTTTGGTAACTTTGAAGTCTGTAATATTACTTCCAGAAATTCCGCTCATGCCTGTGAACAAGGGTGATAAAAATTTGCATATATAAACATGATCAGCCCAACCTGCTTCGTTTTTGAATGTGTGTTATCTTTATCTTTTGTAAATATGCTTTTGTAGATTAATTTTTATGAAACTAACTCGATCTTATCAAGTGATTTCAGAAGACTAACCTATCTGCTATCATTGGTCGTCGGTAAAATAATTATAAAATTATAACTAATACTACTATTAAAACAGGGGAGAAGCTTTCTAATAAAACCACAAGAACATTTCAAATTAAAAAGCAATACAAAAATAGTTTATTGCTTTCAGAGGCGGCTCAATTATATTTACTTTGATAAGAGATATTAAAAATATTTAAATTCTAGATATGCTTTAAAATTCATTTTCTTAATATACATGTTTATAGGTCGTCTTTTCATGTGATTACACTATTTAACTAGTGAAACAAATTGAATGATCCTACAAATGGTACATTTTAAGTTTATTCTTCAATTCTTTTTCAACTAATAATAGAGCTAATCAGTAGAACCTCTCTTGAGATATGTAGATACTACTTGTATAAAATTTTCTCAATTTTACTTTTGAGAAGCCTCTTTCAACACAGACCACCATTATATACAATTAATATTATTCTATAAGAGAAAATACATAAAATAATTCTAAAATCTGAAGTCGAACTTATTTTACCACTTCAACTTTATGAGCATTTAAATACCCTTATTCTTAGTTTAAAGTGATAGAAAATGAAAGAACAACATTTTAGAACATCTTATATTAAGAAAACATTTATTTGAGACATAAACGTCAACATCTTTGAACACAAAACAAAACAGCAACATTGCTAACATGAAATTTAAGCACACAAAGTCACAAACTAACTTTTCATGACAGCAATCTCTCAATATATTGGTAGCTTTGCAAGCAACATTTTCCAACTACGATCTAGAAAATGAAAATAAGCATGTCTCCATGATCTCTTCAACAACAATGAACCACATACATCCCAAAAGCTTAAGGCAAATCCTATTGCCATTGCAATGTAAAACCAATCAACTTCATCTTTGTCACTCTCCTCATCTTCAAACTCATGATTTGGAATATTATCATCTGAATTGCAATTCACCAAGAGGGGAAGCCCACAGAGTTTGTTTCCTTGAAAACTCGAGGAATCAAAGCTTTGAAGTTGAGTGCTCAATGGTATCAAACCTGATAAGTTGTTATTAGATAGATTCAAGTAGTTCAAAGTGGACAAACTCGATAAGCTTTGTGGGATTTGACCATAGAGTTGATTTCCTAAAAGATCAACAGATTCCAAGACTTTTATGTCACCAATATCATTTGGAATATCATGCTAGTTAGGTTATTTTTGGAAAAATTAAATGATCTTAATCCCACAAGACGTGTTAGACTTATAGGAATATATCCAAAAAGATTATTGCTAGACATATCCATACTTATAAACAATGTCAGAATGGTGTCGTACTGGTACATGTTGCCTTTAGTTGTCACAGTTGCACTCTCTATCAAAACTCCCACATAAAAAGAATAACTTAAATAGACATCATCTCCCACTTCCTTTTTCCCCTTGACCATTGCACTAAAATTGCCAATACACCCAGGTATGATTCCAACAAATGCATTATTTGCAAGATCTAAAGATCTGAAGATCTTTGAGGTGACAAAGTTCTTGAGGCAATTCACCATTAAATTTATTGGACCGAAGGATAAGTACTATCAAGGTTGGAAACTTTATTCCCAACCAAGATGGTAAATTACCAATAAACTCATTCTCAGCTAAATCTATTTTATGGAGTCTTGTGCAGTTTCCCAAGGATGAAGGAAATGGACCATTAAGTCTATTTCTTCGCAAGTCCAAGGATTGCAAATTACTCAAAACCTCAATGGATCTTGGTATGCCTCCAATCAAATTATTCTTTCTCAAGATCAAAACTTTCAACTCTAGCCAATTCATCCAACAATCAGGAATTTCCTCTGATAAATTGTTTCCCCGAGATTTAAGATCCTCAATTTGTAAGATCCTTTCTTTGGTTCATGACACAAAAAGTTAGATAAACCTATAGAAAAGGAATTGTTTGAGAGATCTAGCTCGATTAAATCGGTTGAAATCAACGGTAGTGGTCCACTAAAATTATTGGAACCCAAATACATAAACCAGTAATCTTCCCACTCATTTATCCATGGTCTCGAGATGATTGGAACCTCACCAACAAATTGGTTATGAGAAAGATTGAGAAATCGAATTTGAGAAGACAAGTTCCAAAACCAGATTGGAACCTCACCTTGTATTCCACCATCTGATATGTCAACATCTATTATCTGCATCTGAGTTCGAAGCCACATGGGAAACAAAGGGCCTATATTCCAGCCGCCTATTTTAATGACTCTGAGTTGGAAAGCTGGAATCCAATTCTGACTCACCTTTAAAGTCAGACTTCTAGATGCAGAGAATAACTGTAAGTGTGTCAATTTAGAGAAATGACTTTCTGTAAAAACACCTTCCAACATATTGTCTGAGATGAATAAGTATTATAGCATTGAAAGTTGGCCAACACTTTCCGGAAGAGCACCTGTGAGTTTGTTATAGTCTAGTCTCAAATAAATCAAAGAAAAAGAATTACTCCTAATATTGAATAATTCAGATACATCTCCCTCAAATAGATTCATTGAGAGATCAAGTTGTTCTAATTTCCCTATCTTTCCAATTACATTTGGTAACTTTCCAGAAAGCATATTACCAGAAAGGTCGAGATATTTAAGTTTGTTATGTTTTTGCTCTTATTCTGTATCCCATCTTCAATTGTTAAATATATTGTGTAGTTATTTTTGGAATAAATATATCTTGTAGATATTTAGTTCCTTAGAATTAGGCTAGTAG
>JAABOM020053139.1:0-15543 GCA_011800125.2 Solanum clarkiae | reverse complement strand
GAATTCCAAATCTGCAAATAATGTTATTGCAGACAAAATTTGCCACCACCTTCTTCATCACAGATTTGTATGAAGATGCTTCCACCCATTTTGTGAAGTAATCAATAGCTAGCAAAATAAACCTATGTCCATTTGACGCAGCTGGTTTAATAGGACCAATGATATCCATGCCCCAAGTTGCGAATGGCCAGGGAGAACTCATCACATTGAGCTTATTTGGTGGAACTCAAATCAAATTACAATGAATCTGACATTGATGACATTTCCTCATAAAACGCAGTCTGTTTCCATGGTCATAAAAAAATAGCCCACTTGCAGAATCTTCTTTACCAAAGTAAAACCATTCATGTGTGGCCCACAAATACCCCTATGTACTTCTTCGATCAACTTACTCGCCTTTTGAGAGTCAATACATCTTAATAATCCCAAATCTGGAGTCTTCCTATAAAGGATTTCTCCACTTAGAAAAAAGTGATTTGCGAGTCTCCGAAGTGTTCTCTTTTGTATATTACTTAAACCGTCTGGATATTCTCCTTCTTTGAGATACCTTTTGATGTCATAATACCAAGGTTCTCCATCTGATTCTTCATCTACATGAAAAAAATAGGCCGGTTGATCATGATCATTGATCTTGATCGAATCTATGTAATTCATGTCTGGATGTCGAATCATAGAAGCCAAGGTTGCCAAAGCATCTGCAAATTCATTTTGAGCTCTAGAAATATGCCTGAATTCTATCTTAACAGATTTCTTGCACAGTTCCTTCACGCATACAAACACGGGAGTATCTTCACATTCTTAGTGCTCCATTCTCCTTGTACTTGGTGAATCAATAAATTTGAGTTACCTATGACCAACAGTTCTTGTACATTCATATCAATAGCCATTCTGAGTCCAAGAATACAAGCCTAATATTCTGCCATGTTGTTAGTGCACAAAAACTTGAACTTTATTGAGATTGGGTAGTGTTGACCTGCTTCTGAGGCCAACACTGTCCCAGCACCAACTCCTTTAGAGTTTGCAGCACCATCGAAAAACATTCTCCACCTTGGATATCCATCTGGAATATCTTCTCTGATAAATCAAACCTCTTCATCAGGGAAATACATTTTAAGAGGATTATATTCTTCATCCATAGGATTTTCAACAAGATGATCAGTCAGTGCCTGTCCCTTGATGGACTTTTAAGTGACATAGACAATGTCAAATTCACTTAGCAGAATCTGCCACTTGGCTAGCTTTCTAGTAGATATGGGCTTTTGAAAGATATACTTGAGCAGATCCAACCTTGTGATGAGAAAAATGGTATATGCATACAAGTGATGTCTTAACTTTTGTGCGACTCAAGTCAAGGCACAACAAGTGTATTCCAATAAAGTGTATCGAGCTTTGCAAGATGTAAACTTTTTGCTCAAGTAATATATGGCCTGCTCATTCCTCCCAGTTTCATCATGTTGTCCCAGCACGTATCCAAATGCATTGTCTGGCACAGATAAATATAGCAACAATTGTCTTCCAGGCTCTGGAGGCACCAAAATAGGTGGACTAGACAAATACTCCTTAATTATATCAAAAGCTTACTGACAATCTTTTATCCATTTGGTAAGAACATCTTTCTTTAGCAACTTGAAGATCAGCTCACAAATTACAGTTGATTGTGTAATGAATCAACTGATGTAATTAAAGCGACCAAGAAAACTCATTACATGCTTTCGAGTTTTTGGAGGAGAAAATTCTTGAATAACCCTTATCTTTGAGGAATCCAATTCTTTTCCCTTTCTACTCACAATGAAACCCAACAATTTTTCGGAAGGGACACCAAATGCACACTTTACAGGATTCAATTTCTAATTGTATCGCCTTAGCCTGTTCGAAGAATTTCTTTAAATCCACTATGTGATCTAAGCTCTTTTATGACTTGATAATGACATCATCCACATAGACTTCAATCTCCTTATGAATCATGTCATGAAAAATGGTAGTCATAGCTCTCATGTATGTTGCCAGTGCATTTTTGAGTCCAAAAGGCATTGCCCGATAATAATACACCCCCCCTAAGTGTGATGAATGTTGTTTTCTCTACATCTTCCTTATCCATGAGAATCTGGTGGTAGCCTACAAAGCATTTAACAAATGACTGCAACTCGTGCTTAGCACAATTATCAATAAGTATGTGAATATTTGTAAGAGGGAAATCATCCTTTGGGCTGGCCTTATTGAGATCTCGATAATCTACACATGCTCTGATTTTTCCATCTTTCTTCGGCACTGGCACTATGTTGTCCAATCAAGTGGGATACTTCTTGACTCGAATGACATTGGCACCAAATTACTTGGAGATTTTTTCCTTAACATTTAGACTCAAATCTAGCTTGATCTTTCTTGGCTTTTGCTTTACTGGGTGGAAAGATGGATAGGTCGGCAACTTATGTGAAATAATGTTCGTGCTTAGCCCCGGCATATCATCATAAGACCATGCAAACACATCCATGTATTGTCTAAACAGGTCGATGAGCTCTTTTCTTTAAGTTGGAGTCAAATGGACGTTGATTCTTGTTTCTCTTTCCGCTTCTGAATCTCCCAAATTCATTGTCTCAGTTTCATCCAAATTTGGCTTTTCCTTGATCTCAAAATGTTCAAACTCTTTAGTCACTCTTCAGGTTGCACATCTTCATATTCTGCAAAAACTTGTTCACTACTTGAGGTTCGTTCACTCGTTTTATAACGTGCCACATTCTCAATATTGGCAATTTTAATAGTTCGCTCATTGAAAGAGAGAAGAAGAATAAAACAAGCTTAACGACTTTAAGGACAAAATTCAAAATTCAAAAAAAAGTAGTTCAAAATTTAAAGCAAAACATAGTTTAGATTTGACATTTGAGCTTTCAAAAATGGAGGCAAAACACATAAAGTTCATAAACATGATCCAAGCCTCAATTTGAATCATGTTGTTTAGATTCTAATACAATCATCTACCAAGATTCCTGAAGAGTTGAGGATGGGCTACAAGTCCAATTTTTCAAAGCATCTCCAGGCTTAACACTCTATATGGTAAGGGTCTTGGCGCAATCTTCCAAAATCACATTGCATTCTACTTCATCAATGAATAGGTTTTTGAGTCCTTCCACGAGGTTATCTTCAGCAGCTCCTTCTAATTCTTGTGTAACAGACGCCTTGAAAAATGGTTAATTCAAAGGTGGGATCAGTTTTGGTAAAGGACTGTCACTTATTCTTTTGGGATTAACCATCGAAGCTTCTTCAGGAGTAGGCTTGTACCCTAGACCAAAGGTGTGTTTCTGACCAAGCAACTGAATGGATTCTACTACTCCATCCAAATTCACTCCAAGACCTCGACTGGGCATAAAACCATTCTTCGGCAGTTCCCAAGCCACCATCACAACCACAGGCAATTTTTCCCTTTCAACTCGAGTAGAACATATAATCTCCCTAGTATGGAATACAGATCCGTCCAGCTCTTCTAAGTTCTCAATCATTGGAATTGAGTTGTCATGATATACTGAATTACTACCTTCTCCATGAACAATAATTTCTTGATGATTCCAGAGAAATTTCAACATCTGGTGTAAAGTAAAAGGGAATGCACCAGCCATATGGATCCATGGCCTTCCAAGCAATAAATTGTAACTAGCAAATATGTTCAACACTTGGAATTCCACCATAAACTCCTCGGGTCCAATTAGTAATAGCAAATCAATTTCTCCAATGGCTCCCCTTTGAGCCCCGTTAAAACCTCTAACCCTCACATGGCTTTCTTAAATTTTTCCAATATCAATCCCCAAAGCTCGAAGTGTGATGAAGGGACATATGTTAACAGCAGAACCATTATCAATCAAAACTCTAGAAATAAACTTGGATCTACATCTAATGGTGATATTCAAAGATTTGGTATGCCCCAGGCCTTTAGATGGAAGTTCATCATCATAAAAAGAAACTTTATTAGCTTCCAAAAGTTGTCCTACCATGGCTGAAAAACTCTCGCCTGTTGTCTCGATTGGAGCATAAGATTCACTCAAAACTTTCACTAAAGCACTCCTATGAGTTGCATAACTCATCAATAACGACATCAGAGAAATATGGGTGGGAGTTTTCTTCAACTTTTCAACAACAGAATATTCTTTTTTTGGTATTTTCCTCCAAAAATCCTCCACTTCGGCCTCTATAACTACCTTTTTTTGGTTATTTTCCTTAACCAATCCTCCTCGTGCAACTTCTCAGGGGCATAGACACCCCCAAATCTTGTCATTCCAGCTGCAATAGTCTCTGCAATGATTTTCTCCTTTGCATTAGTCGAGTAATTCCAAGGAACTGCTCTAATGTCAAAGAAAGGTGGTTGAGCAACCGAGACGGTGATAAGAGGCTTAGGAACAATAACTTTCACCTTAATTGGTGCTTGTATTTGGACTGTGATTATGGGAGCAATAAAAGCTGATGTCGCAATATTCTTCTCCTTTTTCATAGATACAATGGTCCCTTCCAAATTGCATTCTTCATCAATGGTGATCATGCTCACATTCCCATGTTTTGGCAGAGGATTGTTGTTTACATTAGGAGCATCACCTTTGAGTTGAATGACTCCTTCTTTGATTAGTGCCTCAATTTTTATCTTTGAGAGTAAGGAAACTTTCGATATCATGTCCAGCAGCTCCAGAATGATAAGCACAGTGTTTAGTCTCGTCATACCATCCTGGAAGGGGATTGGGGATTCATCCTTAGATAGGTTGCAGTACTCCTGCGACTCTCAACCTTTCTTATAATTATGATAAAGGTTCAGCTAGAGGGGTATAGGTTTTGGCTGGTTTGTTTTCAATGTTTGGCCGGAGCTTGGGTGCATTTGATAGACGGATTTATGGCGGATAATTGGGCTGATATGTATGGATGGGTTGATATTGTGGTGTATTTGGATAGGTGGGTGCTCAGGGTGGATAATATGTTGGTTGGGTAGCATAAACTGGATAAGGGGCAGGTGAAGGTCGCTAATAAGGCTGAGGAATTCGGGTGTACTAACTATAGTATGAGGATTGTGGTAATGGATTTTTGTAGGTTAAAATTTGGTTTGGCCTTCGTTCCTGGATGGTCATGACAGTTGACACACCGTCTTTCTTCATCTTAAGAGCTCCTCCGATTGAATCTGATGGAATTGCATTACTTGTTGCTTGCAGGCTGCCAGGTTAGTGATTCTTCCCATTTTAATGCCCTCTTCAATAAATTCTCCCATTCTAACAACCTTAAAGAATTTTTGTCCTACCACACTAATCATCTTCTCATAGTACATTGCATCTTTTTTAGATTGTATAAAAAGAGAAGTCATTTCGGTTTCTTTCATCGGAGGCTAAACTTTTGCAGCATATTCTCTCCATCACATAGCGTATTCCCTGAAAGACTCCATTGACTTCTTTTCCAACTTCATCAAATGAAACCTATCTGGGATAGCCTCAGTGTTAAACTTAAACCTATCCATGAACTCTTGCGCTATCACGTCATAACTTCGCCATTTGTGTAGATCTTGACTTGTGTACCAATCAAGGGCTTCTCCTATAAAACTCCTTATAAACAATGCTATTTTAATAGCTTCATCTTTCCCAACTCCAACTAGCTTGTCACAATGCAACCTCAAATGAGCTCGAGGGTTTCCTTTCTCATCAAACACATCAAATTTTGGTATTTTGTACCTACAGGCAACTCAACATCAGGATGAACACACAAACCCTCATATTCAAGCCCTTCATATCCCTTATGGACTTTGATACTTTTGAATGCTTCCTTCAAATTTTGAATTTCTCTTACTACATTTTCATCTGTTCTTGACTTTGTTTCTCTTCCCATTTCCTCGTATGGATTGAATTCATGTAGGGTTGGCATTTGGCCAACAAAAGGTTGAGCTTCCTCTACATATACTTGTGCACATATTGCATATTAGAAATTGCAATGTGTGCCACCGGTATGTGTTGGGTCGCTTGGTATTTTTGAGTGAGTGGGGTAGTTTGGATGAGTGGGGTGGTTTGGGCATGGGGAGTTTGGTAAATGAGGTGGTTTGGGTAAGTGAAGTTTGGGTAAATGAAGTTTGGGTAAGTGTAGTGGAGGGTAACGAATTGGTTTGTTGCAAGTTACTTTGTGGAAAATTAACTTGTTAGAGGTTGGTAATATGTTTAGAAGCAGTTAGGTTGGTTCTATGAAGAGAAACATTTGGTGGAGAAATTTCAACAGGTGGAAAAAATGGTGAGATGGTTGAATTCATTTTGCGCTCAGGAATTGGTGTGTTCAGGTTGATTGACAATTTGGTGAGTTTTCAGAGTTGATCAATTTCACTTTGTATATTGACCATTTGTTGCATCAAATTAGAAATTTTTTCATCATAAGGGATTGAGTCTCTTCCATCCAAAGTTTCGGGTTCATCTCTTGAAACAGGGAGAAGTCCCAAACCATTTTGATTGAACGCATCTGAATCAATCATATTGGTGGATGATCGAACTTTTGATCTAGTAAAGTATGGGTGATCTGCCAGTTCATAGTCAATACAAATCAACCTTTTAGGGGGCAAAGAAGAAAGCAAGAACCTTTACACAAAAGAAGCAAAATGTTAGTACAAAGCGCATAATCATCCACATATCAATTCTAATCTCCCGGAAGAAAATCACTCAAAAGCAAGTATGTTAGTTTCCTTAGATTAACAGATAATACAAGATAGCACACATAAATCAATAAACATACAATTGTTATTTTATTCAAAGATAAACTAGCCCACGGGTACAAAATACATGGCGAATAGGCAGGGCTTTGCCTATATGATTTTTGGAAATAGTGTGTCAATACAGTTGACTTGCATTGAGTCATGATCTTCTCGTATCTGTCGTTGAAAATGAATAAAGGGGCCAATAAGATTTTGAAAAATAGGGGCCGGGCCTAGAAAGGCTGCCTATGTATCTCACAAAGAAGAAATCAGGCCTTACGTAGTTTGATAATTACAAGGAATATTTTAGTTCAAATATGTTTTATTACATGGAAATTGAAGAATACTGGACAAAAATATTGCTAGAAACATAAAATTCCTCTATTGAGACTTCTTCTGATGATCTATTGATCTTCTTCTCCATTCTTCGTTTTGAATCACTCTGTTGATTGGATGTTAGTCTCACCTCCATCAACCTCTTTTCTTGGTCTTGGGAGGACATAATGAGGATTCTCTTGAGCTAGCATGGCTATCTCCCCTAGGTTGGCCTCGAGTTCCATGCCCATTTCCATGTTTCGAGCTGTTATATTTCCAAGATATTCTTCCAAAGCAGATGAATACTCCTCGATACCTGATTTGCCTTTCTCAAACTTGCTCTTTTGTCCTTGGCATTTTTTATTTCTTTATCAACTTCAGTCATTCTAGCCAACATAGTCTTAGTTGCTTGCTCCACTTCTTTGGTTTCTCCTTCTACTTCCGAAACCTCTCGAGTGACCTGACATAGTCACTTTGTCAATATGTCTTCATTCCTCTTAGTGTTTTGGTTTTTCTCCATCTTGACTACAAATACAACCTTTCCTGAGATGGAAGAGTAGGAATTTAGAAGGGAGTTAAGGGATCTAGACTTTGTTGAGAAACTTGAGACTCGAAAAATATTTGGTCTTACTTTTGATTGTGACTATGGTTTATGCTTAGGGGGCTCTAAAATATTTTAAGAAGAGGGATAGAATTTCTCCAATTAAACATCATGATCACACAAATAGTTATAGCAAACAACATGGAAACAGTTATTGCGCGTCCTAAATGCAGGTGACCCTTTTATGCCAGGGGTAGGCCTAACGAATTTGAAAGATGTATGTGTAACAACCATTATATTGCCCCGAAATAAATTCCTATAGACATAAAAGGAACAACTTTAGAGTAAATGGGAAACAATACTAGGGGTGGGGAAAACATAAATTAAAGAGGCCCGCTAGGGGTCATTTGAAAGACAAATAAAGTAATCATAAAGCAGTCCCATACAGGGAAAATAAAGTGCAAACCCATACAGGGGATAAAAATGAATACATCAAAAACAAACCTCGCAGGGGTGATACTAGCTCGATGCTCTCTAAGGTCTCTCTTTCGTTCTGCTCCTCTTTGATTGTCCTATTATATGGCAGAGTTCATATTGAGCCATCAACCAGTAACCATCATATCTACAACCCTTCTCTTCTCAAGTTTCATATCTAATGTTTTCTCTATGAGTATCCATCCAAGAATCCATCTCTGTAAACCCGCTTCTCTGATTTTCCAATTCTTGCGTTAGACTCTCAATTGTATGCTTGTCTTCCTTCTGCTTTTGGAGGAAGGCTTCCTGCATTTCTCTAGATTCATTCTTGACCCTTCCAAGCTCTATCCTTACTTGTGATTCTGTATCTTCCAAACTCTGACCGATATTTCGAACTGAGAACCTGAGGCCCGGTAAATCCAACTTCAACCAGGCCTTGTATCCATCCGCATATCCTACATTAAACCGGCCTTTTGCAATAGTCTCTTTGGCTAGCCTCGAAGGTTTCTTCCACTATTTTAATATATCACCTGCATTTGAGACTCTGTTATCTCCATGATCAAACGTGTAGATATTCGTGTGCATAGTGGGAGGTGCAGCCTGTTTCCTGCCAAATTGTCTCACAACCCGGAGAGGCGAATATGGTCGGATACCACGAATCCCTGGAAGTGGCAGGAATGACAACTTATGATCCCTAACAATGATCTCTGCTGAAATGAACTGATCATACATCCATTGAATATTGTCTTCTCCTAACTTAAAAGAGATTTGGGCCCACCTTTCTCGGGTCCTTTTCCCTTCAAAGTCTTTCTAATACATTTTTTCATTAAGACCTAGAAGAGGGTTCTAATTTTCCAAGTGTAGGGAGCTTTTGAGTTCCTCCTCTCTTGATCAAATGGCTTATCATCCACCACTGAAGAAGCAAATTACATCCTTGGAAATAGTGGTGCCCATTCCTACATCTCTTGAGTGCATGGTACATGTCGGCTATGATAGTTAGTGCAAGCGGATAATACTTCCTCACTCCCTGATCTTTGTGTCCATAGAAGGCAGTATGGGCGACCATGATGACTCTAGTGTTGATGCTGAGGCTCGCGCCCTGAGGGAATACCATGACTCCCAATAGCGCAACGTCTAAGGCTAAAGGCCGCACAACTCCACTTCCGATACGATACGAACTCTTGATTGAAGGTCAGGTAGAAGCTTGAGTGTCCAAAATCATCATAAAGATCTCTGAAGTCTATAGTCGACTCATTTACCCAATCAATTTTCTTGAGATTGAGGTACTCCATAATTTGATTCCCATTTGGTTTGTCGGGAATCAAGATGTTTTCTTCCTTCTTAACTCTCCTCTTACTCTCCATTCCCACGGTCCAATAGCATCCCAAATTTCCTCGATGGTTGGAGTGATTTCCATCATTCCGAAGTGAAACACTATCTTTTCAAGATCCCAGTACTCGACGAGGACCTCTATCAGTTTTGGGTAAGCGAGCATTCCCATAAGTGAGGTTAACCATCCTATATGTTTTTTCAATTCCCTTTTGTGGTCCACCTTGAGGTCATTCCACCATAGTTGCAACTTGTGGGGTGCTTCCACGACCACATTGAATTTAAAAAAGCGAGCCATACCTACAAAAAGGCTCGGTTAGGACCCCCCTTCCAAGAGACAATAATTGGTCATTAACATATACACCTTTCAAATGTTACATAATATGATGTGTCGTTGGGTCGGGGATCCTTGATACGTTTTGGTGGTTCACTAATGGGACCAATACCCCTTAGGTATTGGGTCAACCTAGGCCGATGCTTAAAAGTAGGTATTTGTTTTCATTCTATCTTAGTTGACTAAGAATTGGTTTCAGTTTGACCTGGGACCCAAGTTGGACAAACTTCGGGGATAAATAGTAAATGGCGTTGGATGACTACAAACCAACTACCCATT
Source organism: Solanum clarkiae (assembly GCA_011800125.2). Taxonomy (NCBI): domain Eukaryota; kingdom Viridiplantae; phylum Streptophyta; class Magnoliopsida; order Solanales; family Solanaceae; genus Solanum; species Solanum clarkiae. Next base: position 5,583 of record JAABOM020053139.1, on the reverse strand, counting down.
TACTGTTTTCAAAGAAATATTAAAGGTTTTTTCTGAAGGGACAGCCGTGGATAACCACGTAACTACCCTTACCCTAATGCATTCTAATTGCCGGTTAACGAAAATATGCCATAAACAGGAACGAACAAATAATATATGAAATTTAAACAGATAATGTACAAATAAGAAAGTAATTATTACAAAATCGAATAGTTAGTCAAATAACCTAATCTGATGGTTAGAACCTCAGTGAAAGTCCATATCAGAGTCGTCATTTCTATAATTAGGAAAAATGACTTATTTTCAAAAATCAATTTATTACTTAATTGATTTAAATAAAAACCAAATTATCAAATTTAAAACAGAGTCGCCACTTAATTTTCAAGAAAAATCAAGAAAACCATTAAATCATTTTAAAAAGACTTAAATAGAAAAATTCATTTTAAAATCTAAATAAAAAGGTTCGGGTTCACATTTCCACTTCGAGAAGGTTTTACGCACAAGAAATGGCCGCTAACACGCGATTATCCGATGATTAGAAAATTTTGACTAACTTTTAAAAATTTAAATTAAAAGTGTTAAAAGAAAACCTAAATTTTTTTTTTGAAATTTCTAACCACATTCTTTGACTAATTAACTAAAATGTCAAAAATGACATTTTACTTTTAAAAGACACTTAATTTATCTGAACAGAGAAAATTCCACGAGCATTCAAGAATAATTAAAAATACTTTCGAATAAAATAAAAATTAAACAGTAAAAAATAACAAAAATAGTTTTACAATGTTGGGGAATTGAATTAGATTTTAAAAAAATTTAAATTAATGTTAGTGTTAGAACAAAATAATATGCATCACAAACAAAGAAATACACATAAGCAAGACATAAAATGAAATTGGGCTTCAGCAGGCCCGATTCAAAACCTGTCCTAATTTCTATATATTTGGGTCTGCCTGGACCTCAAAATTCTATGGTTGCTGCTGCTCAAAAGAATATTTTCCTGGCCTATTTCCTTTCTTTGCTGCATGCTCCTTGTAATATACACTAAGTGTATGTTTAGTGTATATAAATGTATACACGTTGATTGCCTGTATATTGTCTTGATCATACCCCTTGCAGCCTGCAGACTCTCTTTCCCTCTCTAAAAGTTGGCTGGAAAGAGAAGTTTGGGCCTTTATGGCCAGAGGGAATGCAAATGCCGGGAAAGAGTCCATTTGGGACTCCAAAGTGATTCACATGTAAATAGAAGAAGGAAAAGAATTAATGTTAATTATTGATGACATTTTGATGAGCAAAAAGGAGTACAGATTGAACATAGTAACAACAACAACAACATACCCAGTAGAATCCCACAAGTGGAGTCTGGGGAGGGAGTAATATACGCAGACCTTACCGCTACCTCATAGAAGTAGAGAGGCTGTTTCCTGTGAACCCTCATCTCAAAATCCATAAGAAGAAAAGAACTAGATATGACAATATGGATGAAAAGAGTGGCAATATGCGCCTACAAATTAAAATGCACATTGAAGTATGTAAAAATGAAACGAGTGGTAAAAGTAGCACACAATATGACATATACTGCGAACACAAGAGTACCCCCACCCACTTAACCCTACTGTACCCCGAAACAAAAGCATCACCTAAACCTACCAATTATCCCACTCTTCTAATACGTGCCCTCCACTTTTTTCTATCTAGGGTCATGTCCTCAGATTGAACATAGTGATGTGTCAAAATAAATTCTACTAACAAATAGGCTAACCAGACTAGCATGTATATTAGTTAGTATCAAAGGGTAGTCAATACCAGATTTATACACTTCAGATGACAAAAAGTTCAAGATTAGATGAAGGGAAATAGATGAAACAAGACCATTTTCCTTTTTCTTTTTCACATTATCAAACTTTGAGAGCCAATATGAATGAGAACTTTGTGAGAAAACAATGGCACTGGACACATTCTATCATGTATTTAAGAAATGAAAATTATTTCAGGAAAATTTTGTTCTTGGAAACTTAACTGCCAATAGGTAAGATATTAACAACATGCTTAACCACTATTTAGTAACCCTAAAGCACATTTTGATCCAGACTTAATCAAGAAATCTAAGAGATATTTTAATATACTAAAAAAATGTATTCTAACGAACAAACAGACAACAACTAAGGGCCCCGACATGTTTGAAAATAAACTAAAACAGGGAATGAGTTTAGCTAGGAAACCAAAACTAAATGAAATTTGAAACTTGGGCATACACCTAAATAAACCAAATTCCATACCACCTTAAACAAGGACAAAGCAAATCACATCAGTAAAGCGGACATTGGGTGTAGAACGTTGGAAATGACCCCAAATTTCAGGCATTATTGATAAGGAAAAATTAGGACAACATAAAACCATTACAAATGACTTTGAAATAAAAGCATTTCATCCAGATTAGCATTTAACCAGTGGACTAGACACCTTAAACAATGTATTCCATCAATAACAAACTGAAGGAATGGACATATAATAAGCAAAATTTTGGCAAAGAAAAATAATTAGAGACTTAGTCATACTTTGTATCACAAGTTACTGCCAGCGTCTTATTTTTTAATAAAAAAGGATAATAATATTCCCGTAGATAAACTCATGCCAAAGCATAACTGACTGGTCTTTACACTAATCAACTCATGCTTCCAAGATAAGACCATAATTTGGAAACCCAGACTAGACTTAACCAGGAAAGAAAATAATATAACATATAGACTTTATTTCAGAGAATAATATTCAAGAAAGTAACAAAGGGTGAAAATATTATTTCAATAAGTCTTAGAATAATGGAACAACCTCTCTACTTCTATGAAGTAGCGGAAAGGTCTGCGTACAATCTACCCTCCCCAGACCCTACTTGTGGGATTTCACTGGGTATGTTGTTGTTGTTGTTGTTGTTAGAATAATGGAACAAAATAGACTTAAAATAACAAGGTCTCGGCTACAAATGATCATACTAGGAGAATAAGATTAACTCTTTCAGAAATCTTGAAAGAGAGACATCCCAAATCAAACAAAGATAATATACCATGATGACATACTTTGAGACTGAAATAAGAGTCATGATCAGGAAATCTAACTTTTAAACAAATGATAATACAATAAGATGGTGATATGACAACATAGTTGACTAAGAAACAAGAGCCAAATAAATCCATAACAGATGAGTCTTTCATCTCACTAAACCAACTAACCTTATTTTCAGTGGCAACATATAAAAAGTAGCTACTACATTATGAATTAAACCATTTTTATCCTTTTAAAGTGCCGAAAAGAAAATAGACATCAAAGTGGAGGCATCCCAATTTGTATTGGAGAAAAAATTGGGGACAAATTGACCTAACTTAGCTACACAGCGACTCCAACTTGACCACATTAGATTCTAATCACGACGAGACGTAAACAAGAATAAAAGATATTTTCTTTGTTTCCAGTAGTCTCCAATGCAATAGGAATAATGATATACGTTTAAACGACTCAAACTTGACTCTAAGTGTATAGAGCAGGTCTCATCAGCCAAGAGTAAGAACACAACCAGAAAGATGCGAAATAAACATTCAATAATTTCTAATGGGTAAACTAGGGCAAACTATCCCAAACATTCAATCCAAACACACAAATAAATAACTAAACATAGAGCAGAACAGAAAGAATAAGTTGAGTATACTACCTTTTCCAGAGCAACGAACTGGGACGAGACAAAATCAGAGGAGAATTCCTACCATCTCTAAAAGAACCTCATATATGCTTTCCTGGTTTCGAAACCAACAATTTATGGCTTCAAAGTAATATGAGCTTTCCTGGAATTAACTTAAATATATAAATAGAAATTTAGTGTTCTTGAGAGTAAAACGATTGTCCTCCAAATGGTGAGAAAAAGGGGATATTCATAGCCCCAAATTAGGGCAAAATGGGAGGGAAATAGCGGGGTAATTTGGGAAAAATCCAAAAACCAAATTCAAATTCTTGAGAGCTGAGATTTGGATGTTGGATTACGGCTTTACACTACTTTCTTCGCTAGTTGTCACTGTCATTTTGTGCTACTGGTCACAGCGTTGCAGGGTTGACTGGAAAGCTGGGCTGGTGTGATACCCCATAACTCAATGCTCTTATGTATCCATGTTGCAATCCTCATTTGTTTAAATGGAGAGTGTATTAGGGTCATGGGAGACTCCTAGTACATAGACGAGTTCAAAACTTCCCTATGGATTGAGTTTTGCGTGTTGGTCCATATAAAGGTCAACTTTAAATGAGCATAACTTTTAGTGCACTTGGAACTGGGTACTCCACAACATGTCAAATGAAAGTCCTTTGAGTTATTTTTCCAGCGCACTTAGTTTCACATAATTTATAGTTCAGAGTCAAAAGTTATGGCTATTTTACCAAAGACTGCCAGTGTAGAGTTGCACTACAAGCCTACTATTATGAGTCATAGGTCGGGGTACGACTTGTAAGTCAGGCTCATAGAAATTTCTAAAGACTCCGTAATTGAGCCTAGAGGTCATAAGAAGGGTCCTACAAGTCATAGTGCTACCTACGGGTCGTAACGGAGCCCGTAACAGTCGTTAGACAACATTTTAGGGAGGGTTATTTTGGTCCTTTCCCACCCTTTCTACGCTCTAGATTGACGTTTTCATACTCATTCAAGGTCCCAAACCCTTAAGTTCTTCATTGTATTGATAAAGTTCTCTCTCAAATCCTTAGATTAATATTTCACTCCAAAATCAAGTATCCAAATCTCTTCCGGATCTTAAGGAATTCATCCAAGTTTCAAATTCTCACCTCCATCTTCACTAAGAAATTCTCCAAAGCTAAGGTATGTGGGTTTCTTTCATATGTTCATTTCACCCATGATACCCAAGCCCCTTTTTACTCAAATTGCATGTTTTAAATTTGATTTACAAATGGGTATTGCTTATTATGAATTTCACTGCACACTATGTTAACGCTATGTGAAATTGTGGTTGTTTTGCTATGTTTTGAGCTATAAATCTTTGATCTATTATAAGATTTGAGGAGGGGTTTTGATATATGTTGCTTGAGGGTGTTGTAAGGTGTTTATTGATGGTTTTACAATGTATTTTCTTGCATGATTTCATCTCTATATTTCATGGTTTTATACTAGCATTACACACAGTGTTTGATAAAATGTCCATATGTGGTTTCTAGAGGAATTGAAGGTCCAAAGCATGAGATATGATATGACTGATATCATAATGATAAAATGAGCTTATGCATATAATATAATCTATATAAAGTGTTGCATTAGACCATGCTCGATCCAAGGGGACTAAGAGCCCGGATAACCTTGTGAAGGGGTTTGTACTTTGATAACCGAGGTGGACGTTTGTGCTCGTCAACCATGCGAGGGTATTATACTTCGTCACCAAGGTCATAAGGTGAAATTATCATCAACCATGTGAGGGGTTTATACCACACCACCAGGGTGATGGGGTGAAATAATCATGAACCAATAAAGGGGTTTGTACTTTAGAAATCTAGCTTGATCTCTTCTACACATATGATATCCTATATGAGCATGAGTTACTTAAGCATGTTTTACTTATGCAT